>JAQIUQ010006491.1:0-75080 GCA_030378365.1 Hybognathus amarus
CATCCTACATCTTGGATGCCCTTGAGGTAAGCTAAAACATATCAAAAATTTATTTCAAAGTGAACTATCTCTTTAAAGGATTTAACAATAGATCTGCTGTGACCTGAATAAAGCAAAATCAGTCCAACCTAATTCATATGTGTGGGCCCATGTCTTGTGTTTCATTTTATGAATGTGTCTCTTCACAGTCTATCCGTGAGGTAACAGGATACATCCTCATTGCTATAAACCAGTTCAGACGTTTACCGCTGGAACAGTTGCGAGTCATCCGAGGGACGTCGCTGTACGAAGATCGGTTTGCTCTGGCCGTCCTCGTCAACTACCAGAAGGATGGAGTGTATGGACTACAGGAGCTGGGCCTCACACACTTGACAGGTGCGCTAACACATATACGTGACAGGTGACACATTCTCACCCACAGAAACCCATTCTGTCAAAACACCCACACAGTTTTCAAGGCAACGAGACTCTCTGGAGGGTGTGGTATAGAAAGAATGAGTCGACGGACAGAAGAGAGATTTTTGTGTGTGGTTTATTAAAAAAATTTAAGCACAAAGGAGCATTCTCCCATCATGAACCCAATCCTGGACTGACACATACTTTGAGTCCCTTGTAATTAATAGGAAATCCTTTATGATATCAGCTCCTCATGAAAAATTCCAGGAGACTGACGTTAGATGGCTACAGTTAGACTGGAGCATGTCCCGTCCTGCTTCAGCAAACACGACATGTCCAATGTGAAATACAATCCGTGTGCTTTTATCTTTCCATTGTGTTTCTCTGAGTGTGTGAATCAATGAACATGTTTGTCATCCTTTAAAATGCCCTTCCTTCCTTTAACCTCTTACTAATTCCTGACTCAAAGTGTAGAATCAATATGAATGTGCCTTGTTTTTAAAACCGAACACAGTTGTACGTACAGTCTCTTAGTATTGTTTGATTATTCATAGGTGTTTTTCAAAATCTCAAAGCACATAATGTTCTGTACTGTTTGTGCTACGAACTTAATTTCTCTAATGTGGCTTGTTGAGTAGAACACCCTAACAAAACCTTAGCAAACATTCATAAAACCCTTGTATTGCACTCTCTCAGAAAAAAAGGTACAAAAGCGGTCACTGGGGCTGTACCTTTTCAAAAGGTAAACTTTTGTCCATTTTATTTGCTAATATGTACATTTTGAGTGCTAATAAGTACATTTTAGGCATTAATATGTCAATTTTGGGTGCTAATAAGTACATTTTATCTGTTAATATGTACATTTTAGGTGCTAATATGTCCATTTTAGGTCCTAATATGTACATTTTAGGTCCTAATATGTACATTTTAAGTGTTA
Source organism: Hybognathus amarus (assembly GCA_030378365.1). Lineage (NCBI taxonomy): Eukaryota > Metazoa > Chordata > Actinopteri > Cypriniformes > Leuciscidae > Hybognathus > Hybognathus amarus. Next base: position 1,334 of record JAQIUQ010006491.1, read on the forward strand.
ATATGTACATTTCAGGAGCTAATATGTACATTTTAGGTGTTAATGTGTCCATTTTAGGTTGCAATACATTTTAGGCGTCAATATGTCAATTTTAGGTGCTAATATGTACATTTTAGGTGTTAATGTGTGCATTTTAGTTGCTAATAAGTCCATTTTAGGTTTTAATATGTCCATTTTAGGTGCTAATAAGTACATTTTAGGTGATAATGTGTACATTTTAGGTGTTGATATGTCCATTTTAGGTGCTAATATGTACATTTTAGGTGTTAATGTGTACATTTTAGGTGCTAATATGTCAATTGTAGGTCCTAATATGTACATTTTATGTGCTAATGTGTCAATTTTAGGTCCTAATATGCACATTTTAAGTGTTAATATGTACATTTCAGGAGCTAATATGTATATTTTAGGTACTAATATGTACATTTTAGGTGTTAATGTGTCCATTTTAGGTTGCCATATGTAAATTTTAGGTGCTAATATGTACATTTTAGGTGTTAATATGTACATTTTGGGTGCTAATATGTACATTTTAGGTGTTAATATGTCCATTTTAGGTGCTAATATGTACATTTTAGGTGTTAATGTGTACATTTTAGGTGCTAATAAGTCCATTTTAGGTGCTAATATGCACATTTTAGGTGCTAATATGTCCATTTTAGGTCCTAATATGTACATTTTAAGTGTTAATATGTACATTTCAGGAGCTAATATGTACATTTTAGGTACTAATATGTCCATTTTAGGTGTTAATGTGTCCATTTTAGGTCCTAATATGTACATTTTAGGTGCTAATATGTCCATTCTAGGTCCTAATATGTGCATTTTAGGTGCTAATATGTCCATTTTAGGTCCTAATATGTACATTTTAAGTATTAATATGTACATTTCAGGAGCTAATATGTACATTTTAGGTACTAATAAATGTACCTAAAATGTACCACGTAGGTACCAATATGCATCCTTTGGGTATAAGTGTACATTTTGAAAAGGTACAGCCCCAGTGACAACTTTTGTACCTTTTTTTTTCTGAGAGTGTGTGGCAGGAACTTTTTGAAGCACCACTCAAATTGTCTTCAGTAAATTTGAAAATTCTGAGAAAAAAAATTCTATACTTCGTAAAAATTATTTTTTTTGAGAGTTTAGACAACATGTTTTGAGTTCTACATGGTATTTGATTCTGTCTTTGATATTTCTATATTTCTCAAATTCATTATGATCCACAGAGATCCTGGAGGGGGAGTGCAGATCATCCAGAATAAATTCTTGAGTTATGCACCGCAGATTAACTGGTTCGATATTTTGAAAGACAGTGGAGCAGAAGTCATCATCGAAGACAATGGACCAGAATGTAAGGAGACAATAATATATGCACAACTTTGTTGTCTTTTAAAAAAAAAGATTTATTTTTTAAAACAAAATTCTTATTGACCACAACCTTTAGAATGGTAGTGTAATAGATAACTATATTTAAATGAATTTACAGTCAAATAAATAAATGTTATCAGAGGATCAAAGGTTGATATTATATAGCTTAGAAGGCTTAATATTGTAGCCAAATAGATAGAAAGACTTTTCATTTGGGCTGATGATCTTATGGAAATGTATAAATTATGATGCATTTTCTGTTTAGTGCGCTGTCATGAGTCTTGTAGCGCTCAATGTTGGGGTCCAGGAAATGACACTTGCCAAATCTGTAAGTCTCACTCACACTCATGTTTTCATGTTTTATGGGGACGTTCCATAGACATAATCATTTTTATACTGTACAAACTGTATATTCTATCCCCTAAACCTACATCTACCCCTAACCCTACACATCACGGAAAACTTTCAGCATTTTTTACATTTTCAAAAAATATTATTTAGTCTGATTAATAGGTTGTTTTCCTCTTGAGGAACAAAAAATGTCACTACGAGGACAAGGATTTTGGATATTGCCATCTTTGTGGGGACATTTTTGTGTTGTCCACATAACGTATGGTGTACCGGACCACACACACGCGCGTTAGCTGTGTCCCAATTCAGAGGCTGTATCTTCCGAAGGCCACGTCGAGCATTTTTAAATGGGACAGTTAACTATAACCTAACCCACACACTAACTCTAACTGAAAACATTCTGCATTTTTACAGTTTATAACAACTTTATTTGCTTTATTTTTATGCTGTTTTACATATAAGGACATCCCGAAAATGAGGTTTTATCAGGTTTAGCTCGTTTCTGGGTACAAATTTGTCCCCAAAATATGGTTAAGTAGTAACACACACACACACACACACACACACACACACACACACACACACACACACACACACACACACACACACACACACACACACACACACACACACACACACACACACACACACACACACACACACACACACACACACACACACCCACACACATGTTGCTCAGCTTTCTGTTTCACTGACACACACATACACACACACTACTCATTCTGATTCTCTCCCATTCTCAGTGACGAAAACAGTGTGTGCACCGCAGTGTAACGGCCGGTGTTTTGGCCGCAGCCCAGCGAGTGCTGTCACATCGAGTGTGCCGGCGGCTGCACCGGACCCCTCGACACCAACTGCTTTGTATGTTCATCAAACTCACACCACTTCTTCAACATGCATGACTCTAGGCTAACATAACAACTTTATGAATCAAACCTGGCTTGCTTTGATTTGACTATGTACTTGTTCACAGGCCTGCAGAAATTTTAACAACTCAGGGTCGTGTGTGCCGCAGTGTCCCCAGGCTCTCATCTATAATAAAGTGACGTTCAAATTGGAACCGAATCCTAATGCAAAATACCAGTTTCGGCACAATGTGTGTATCACATTGTCCACGTAAGTGATTCCTATGTCATCTCATGGGTGTGCATTTACTGTACCTGTAGCCTATAGGTTATTATTTCAACTGAGTATCCCACACTCTCGAAACCTAAATAGGCCTTTGTGGTGTAATCTAATTGTTTGACTTCTGTTCTCTTGTATTTCAGCTAACTTTCTTGTAGATGGCAGTTCATGTGTCAGCAGCTGTCCAGCAAACAAAATGGAGGTGGATAAAAAGGGGATGAAAAGATGTGAGACGTGTGGGGACTCTGTCCAAAAGGTAACATACACACTTTTATTTAGTTATCTTCAATGGGAACATTTCGACTTCAAAAGTTTGGAATAATTTAATGTTTTTGACTGTCTCTATATGCTCACCAAGGTTGCAATAATGCACTCTAAAAATGCTGGGTTGTTTTAACCCAACTTTGGGTCAAATATAGACAAACCCAAACTTTGGGTTAAAAATGTAATTAAGAAATTTAACCCAATGGCTGGGTTCGTCCATATTTGAACCAAAGTTGGGTTAACACAACCCAGCAATTTTTAGAGAGTGTGATAGAAAATACAGAAATATTGTGAAATATAATTACAATTGAAGAGAATTGTAAATTGTAAATCTATTGTAATATATTTTAAAAATGTATTCTAGTAATGCAAAGCTGATTTTTTTAGCATCATTAGTCATAACATTTCTTATTATAATCATGATTATTATTATTATTATTATAAGTAAGGGTCTATTAAATTGATTAAAAGTCACAGTAAAAACATTAAAAATTTTACAAAATGTTGAACTTTCTATTAAAAAATGTATCATGGTTTACACAAATATATTTAGCCGCAATGATAATAATAAAAAAGCAATAGTAATTGTAATATGAAGAAATGTAAGGATGAAAATTCAGCTTTGCATCACATGAATAAATTACATTTTTAAATATATTTAAAATGTATGATATATATATATATATATATATATATATATATATATATATATATAAAAAATAAATGCAGCCTTGGTGAGCTTACTATAAAGAACAAAATCGTTTCAAAAATGACTTTATCTTTATTATTCCAAACTTTCAACCTGTAGTTTATGTAAACCTACTCACACAAAAAAAACAAAAAAACACGCATGCAAAAAATTCTCTATAGCTCACGACTATGATGGATTTACTGAATGTATGGCACTCCTGTTCATAGATTTATGTCTCAAAAGATAAGTTGCATTTCTTGGTATTTTTATTGAAAGTTGCATCACTGTTCATTGAAAAATAAGCAAAATGATTTGCATTTACAATATGTGCGCTTACGTGTACTTACAGTGAACTTTAGAGAGTTTTGGGTAATATAAGGTCACTACATGGGTTAGGTTCAGGGTTAGTACCTATTACACAGTTATTGTAATTACTATAATAAGTACATATGTACACAGGGAACAGGACTGTAAAATTAAGTGTTCCATCAAAATCTCCATCTTAGTGTGTTTTTCTCAATCATAAGCGTGTTTCTTGTTTGTTTCCTCTCTTTGTGCAGCATGCGTAGGCACTGGTGCACCTTCCAGACAGACCATAGACTCTCAGAACATTGACAGCTTCATAAACTGCACTAAGATTCAGGGCAGCCTGCATTTCCTTGTTACAGGAATAAAAGGGTGAGTAGAAATAATCGGTCAGGATAACTTTCCTATGTCTACAGGCTTTTTCTGGTGAAAGTGTCTTGCCTCAGGCTTATAATGCAAATCGATTTTTTAAATTTGCAGATTCATTGCAGCTTGATATTATAATATTCACATTTGGCTATTATCTACCACACAAACATTGAATTAGCATATCCATTATGTAAAACAGTAGCCAATAGGCTAACGTCACTATAAAGACGCTGGCTTGTAAACGTGAGCTACGCGATCTTTTGACGTTTGAAAAAAATTAAGCAAAATTTGAAAAATTACATAATGTTGCTTTAAACATTACATCATTTGAAAAGCCAAGTGGTTGAAATGATAATGACAAAAATGAAAAATGAGTTCGCCTTTTATATCCTCTGCTGGAAATAGTGGAGAAATTGAATAAACTGTTAAATTAAATCAAAATAATTTTTTTTTTTTACGTGAAGTTATTAAACATAATTTCAGGAGGAGTACGCCCATCTTATCTAATTATTACCAGGGTGTAAAAACACCCTCTTGCCACTTTCTCAGAATCCCTTCTCCTCCCCTTCTCCTCCTTTATGTTTTTTGCCTATATGTAATGTTTATATGTGTAATGTCTGTTTATCACTTATATGCTAAGATTATATGGGCACATAAACTTGTGAAAGAGAGTTGATTTTCTAAAGCTTCAAAAGGCCAGTGTCCATAGGTGAAGGTGTTCATCCAACCTTTCATGTGTCTCTCTTTCCTCCACAGAGACAGTTACAATAATATCAGTGCTCTTGATCCAAAGAAACTGAAGATCTTCAACACTGTCAGAGAAATCACAGGTGAGAAATTACAGATGTAAGACACACACATACATGCACAAACACACAAATCCTTCCAAAAAGTGTCAAAAAACTTCAAAAACTTAACTTGCTGCGTATCCAAAAAGGATTACACGCCGAGATACTATTAATCTTTTATTTATTACAAGTGTAAAAAATAAAGTACATAGTGCATTTAAACATTAACAGATAGAAGTGAAATTTGAGTGATTTCTACCATCTAACTGACCCTTCTGTCCACTTGATAGACATTCTGAGTATTCAGTCTTGGCCTGAAGAGTTGGAAGATCTTTCTGTCTTCTCAAATCTAGCAACAATACAAGGACGAACACTGTACAGGTGAGCATACAGCCTGAAAAAATCATTTACCTGTCTCCTTATGTACGGACCAGGATATATTGTTATGCTTTTTTGACTGGGATGAAGATGTAAATAGCAGCCTAGCAGCCATTTAGAAGCAGTGATATTAATAATAATAAAAAATAATAATATTACAATACCATTATAATTGATGCCTGATATTTCTAGAAGCTGTGTTAAATTCATTATTAATTTTCATGCTCCTGTCTTGTTCTCCCTCCAGAGGAGTAAGCTCTAAGAGGTAGGATTGTGTGTTCAGCTTGTACTCCTTTTCTCTCTTAACTTGATTGCTCTATATATTCATATACAAAGCGTTAAGATATCCCATCATGCATTGCTTAAACATGCTTTACTATCAGCTCAGTGGTGTGGTATTTCTAAGCTTCAGATTGGTGGTGGGAAATCTTGCATGGAGAACATGGAACGTTTTCTGCTTATCATAAAAAACTCATTTACAATGTTGATTTCAGGATTGAAACTCTTGAGACTTTGTTTAAATAATATATAGTCTTCGTGAAAGTACAGTACATGGGAGCAATGTTGTTTTTGATAGTTGATCCCAGCTATCTGATTACAGCAGTTTTTTAGGAGTCTTAAAGTCAACATGAAATGCTGTTAACAACCCATTTTACTTCCTTACATGACACACTACTATTCAAAAGTTTGTCAGTAAAATACTTTTTTTTAAAGGAAGAAATACTTTTATTCAGCAAGGATGCATTAAATTGATCAAAAGTGACAGTAAATATATTTATAATGAAAGAAAATAGTTATATTTCAAATAAATGTGTTATTTAAACTTTCTATCTATCAAATAATACTGAAAAAAATGTGTCATGGTTTCCAGACTGTAAAATTATTGTTGGTTTAATTTAAAAAAAATAATAATCTGGTTGTCTTCAAATTTTAAGTTCATTGAAATGGAAAAATTAATACATTATATTTAATTAGATTAGATTTAATCATCAGAAAGTCAAAATATTATGTTATCTGAACTACATCAATTATCTAAGTTGATTTGACAAAAGAAAAAAATGTGATTACAAATCATGAAAATAAGTTTTTTTTTCAGTGCAGAAAAATATTAAGCAGCACAACAATTTTCAGCATTGATAATAATCAGAAATGTTTCTTCATCCTATTATGGATCATGTGACACTGAAAACTGGAGTAATGGCCCATGAAGATTCAGCTAAATTTAACAGTTATTTTGTAATAATTATAATAATATTTCTGAATATTGCTGTTTTTCCTGTTTTTGAAACATTTTTGATTTGTTTTTTAATACATTATTTAAAAAAATAACACAGACCCCAAACTTTTAAACTGTAGTGCATGTCTGAATTAAATCATTAAAGGAACACTCCACCGTTTTTCACAGTGTCCCCTACATTAAAATAGTTTGGCAAAAGCATTTTTTTTCAATTGTCTTAGTTTGGCAGCGCCAATGCTAGCTTAGCTTATCATAATGAATGGAATCCTATGTTGCCAAATAGCATGTCGTGAGTAAAAGTGATTAAAAAAAGCCCTATTTAAAAAAAAACGGTGGAGTGTTCCTTTAAAGCAAAACAAACAAACAAACAAAAAAAAACAGTATAACTCAAACTCTCTTACTGACATACACAGGATATTCAATTAGACTTGATTTTCTATATTGGGAGTCTATGGACGTTTGCATTTCTTCTTTAGAATAATGTGCACAAATAAATTGTGCACAATAAAACCAGCAACTTGTATTAAGCAAGTAAATAGGGGTCAGTTAATTTCATGTTGACTTTAAGTACCATGTCATTTTATTTCTCATTTATCTTTTAAATGACATTTCCACTCGCTCTCTCTCTCTCAGAGGTTATTCTCTTTTGGTGATGAAGATTCCCACATTGAAGTCCCTGGGTCTTCGCTCACTCAAACGAATCGGTGACGGAGGCATCTACATTACAGGAAACAAGAAGCTGTGCTATCACCACACAGTGAACTGGACACGTCTCTTCGGGAGCGGCCCCAGGGCAGCGCGCGGCCAGAAGTCCCTCGACATCAAAGAAAACAACCCACAAGAGCAATGCAGTGAGTACATGTGGCGTATTACCAAAATGAGTTTTTCACTATCGATTAGTTGTGGGTTGTCTGAATGACTAATTAATCATTGGGAAGTGATTTTAAATTCACCTTAAAATTCAAATGGAAAATTATAATTTTTATAGAATATTGCAGTATTTATTATTAATGATTTATCCATACATCTTTATTTATTTATTTTTTATTCATGTGCCCTCATAATCTTTAATCAAAATAACTTCCCCTCCCTTTGCAACAACTTCACTTCTCTGATGACATGTTTACTGGCTTGAGGGCGGGGCTAACTGTCACTCACATGAGATCGACCAATACCAAACCACAACCATCCAATCAATTCCCGAAGATTAAAATCAACATTTTATCTCGTTTGAGAAGCCATTTCACTCTGTATGCCATAATAGGGAAGAAAAGACTATTGCAACTTTTGTTTCATGCCGACTTTAAGTGTCCTAAATATATTAAATACATTATTTAGAATTTAATATATATTAATGAATATTGAATATTAAAAGGAATAGTTCTTTTTGATTTTCTGACCCTCCATTGACAGTCTACGCAACTACCATTTTGACGCTTAAAAAGTTCATAGAAGAGATTGTAAAACTGATCCATATCAATTAAACGGTTTAGACTAAATTTTCTGAAGAACTCAATCACTTTATATGATGAACAGATTGATTTTAGACTTTTATTCACATATAAACATTCATCAACTCAATCATATATCAGTTGTGGTAAACGGAAGCTCAAGCATGTTCAATTGACGTGTGAGAACCAATGAGGTTCATTCTCATGTTCAATCTCATTCATTCTTTTAAATGTAAATAAAAGTCTCAATTAAATCTGTTTGTCATATAAAGTTATGTAGTCTCTTCAGAAAATGTTTACTAAACCACTCAATTTATGGATTTGTTTTACGACTCTCTTATGAACATTTTGAAGCATCAATGAAGGGACAGAAATCTCTCAGATTATATCTTCATTTGAAAATATCAGAAAATATCTTCATTTGTGCCACAAAGATGAACGAAAGTCTTACAGGTTTGGAACGACGTGAGGGGAGTAATTAATGAATCATTTTTTGGTGTATTAACCCTTTAAATAACTGTATCACTAATCAAATCATCACTGACTATTTAAAAAAGTCTCAAATTCAGTATTGCTGTGTTTGTAGTTAAAGAAGGCCATGTGTGTGATCCCCTGTGTTCATCTGAGGGCTGCTGGGGTCCGGGACCCGATCAGTGTCTGTCTTGCAAGAACTACAGCAGAGGAGGAACATGTGTACCACACTGCAACTTCCTGTCAGGGTCAGTATCTCTCATTCGGCACCCAAATTTCCCTAGTATTGTATTGGCATGCATCTCCATTGTAACTGTGTATGACATATGCGTTCATAACCATTTCTGATGACAAAGAAGCTGAAGGGGTTGTGATATTTCTGGTATATTGTGAAATCAGTGCTCACAGGAATTTCTCTGGAATGTACATTTCAGTGTACTGGAATGATTTTGTCATTGAAACAGTGCTTAGAAATGGCCAACTCCCTGGGCAGTCGACTTGACAGATTGAGGCCTTGTCCACACGGACGTGGGGATTTTTATAACCGTGACTTTTTTTACATGGTTCGGCCGTTCGTCCACACGGAAACGCAGTATCGGGTCATTGAAACCGAACATTTTGAAAACCCCTGCCAGGGTGAGGATTTTCAGAAACGCGTTGCGACGTCTGTGCTGCGCCGTCATCCGCCGGTACGGTAATAGAGTGCCGAAGTTACAACGTCACTCTGTAGGCCAAAACCCGGAAGTGAGTTAGCATTTAGCACTACTGGTTCCCTCGCTCTAAAGTCTATGGGATTTTTGAATGGGTTTTTGCTAATTCGCCTGAAATAAGGTCTGTGGTGGAAAAAGCCTCTAAATATTTTCACGTTTTGATCTATGACGTAAAACACACAGTTATAACCTGCTTGTGTTTTTTTTAAACTTTGTTTCTGCTTGTGTTTTTTAAAAACTTTATAGGCTTCAAAATGTATAAATTTTGGATTAAATTGTAACGATAGCTTGATAGACAAAACGTGTAAGGGTCACAACTCTTTGTTAAACACAGATCTTATCTTTTGCGATTTTCCAAAAGTCTATTGGGAAAAAGCATAGCTTCCGTTAGCTTCCGAGTTGTCCTACAAAGTGACGTCATCACTTCGGCACTCAATAACTTTTTGTTAGACTTCTGATTGGCCAACGTGTCTTAACGGTTAGGGTTATATCGCCTCCTGCTGGTGTGGCATGCTCTTGACAGCGCTTGATAGTGTGTTTTTGCATTTATTTTTTAGCACTCCCGGTTCCCTCGCTCTAAAGTCTATGGCATTTTTGAATGGGTTTTTGCTAAATCGCCTGAAATAAGGTCTGTGGTGAAAAAAGCCTCTAAATATTTTCACGTTTTGATCTATGAGATAAAACACAGCTATAACCTGCTTGTGGTTTTTTAAACTTCATCGTGTCTGCTTGTGTTTTTAAAAAATGTCATATAGGCTTCACTAATAATTTGTAAAGTTATCTTGATAGACAAAACGTGTAAGGGTCACAGCTCTTTGTTAAACACAGATCTTATTTTTTTGCGATTTTCCAAAAGTTTATGGGGAAAATGCATAGCTTTTCGATCAGAGGGAACCCATGCGCCTCCTCTAGCTTCCGAGTTGTCCTACAAAGTGACGTCATCACTTCGGCACTCTATAACTTTTTGTTAAACTTCTGATTGGCCAACGTGTCTTTACGGTTAGGGTTATATCGCCTCCTGCTGGTGTGGCGTGTTTTTGCATTTATGTGAGGAAAAACTCACAATTATAAAAATACCCGTGTCCGTGTGGACAAGGCCTGAGACACTCCCAAACGGACCTTTTGATATGTGTGTTGTAGTCAAGAAAAAAAATATGATTTATTGCTGTGAGAAAATAGATTTTCTGAACCTCTCCACAGTGAAAAACGCGAGTTTGCAGGACCTAAAGGAGAGTGTATGCCGTGTCACCAGGAGTGTGCGGTGCAGCACTACAAACACACCTGCAGAGGACCGGTAATCTTTTGTTCTTTGGTAGAATTTCACTCGCTGTTTGCACCGATTGTTTAATTTATTACATAATCTCTCTATCTCATTTGTCCTGCAGGGTGCTGACGAGTGTGAAGCATGTGTGCATTTGCAGGACGGGCCGTACTGTGTGTCCTCGTGTCCAGAGGGGGTTCAGGGGGAAAATGGGCTCATCATTTATAAGTTCCCCAGTAGCCAGCACAAATGCCAACCATGCCATGCCAACTGCACCCTAGGGTGAGGAGGCTCAGAATGCCAATTAGTGCAATGCAATACATTGTGCATTTCATTGTAACTATAATATTTTTCCTGTCAATTAATTCTGTATATTTCCTGTCTCAGATGTTTGGGTCCAGGTCAGAATGATTGTGTGGATTCATCCAGGTCGGCTGCTGGGTAAGTGTCTCCCTCTGCTGGTGCGATCGATGTATCCTCTGCAGTTACCAGCTGGCATGTAATGGTGTAAACATGTATTGCAGCTTGCCGGTGACAGCAATAGTGCTGAGCGTTATATTCGGGGTGATGGTTGCATTCTCAGTGTTTGTGCTGAGTGTTCTGTATCGCAGAAGTGTTGCTATCCGCCAAAAACGTGCCATGAGGAGATATCTGCAGAGTGGAGAGGTGTGTGCAGAGACTCTATAGTCAAAATGAATTCAACAAATGTTATTATTGAAGTGTTGCATATAACGTTTAAAAATGCATTTAGAGTTTTGAACCACTGGAACCCGGAGAAAAGGCGTGAAAGTTCATGCTCGGATTTTGAGAGGGTCTGAACTACGAAAGATCAAACTTCTCGGCTCTGGAGTGTTTGGCTCTGTGCACAAGGTACTTACACACTCTGATGTCATTACATGAGCTCATACTAAAACCTGACATAACTCATATAAGTAACTGAATCTCTTGGTGTTTTCCTAATACATTGTTGTCTTCCTTATTTTGGCTCCTTGTATAGTTCTCCTTTTCGTTTGTATCTTTACAGGGAGTTTGGATACCAGAAGGAGACACAGTAAAGATTCCAGTGGCTATCAAGACTATCCAAGACCGTACAGGACGACAGACCTTTCAGGAACTTACAGATGTAAGACACACACACAAATCCTTCCAAATAGCATAAAAAAACCTCAATCTTCTATTTATTACAAGTGCAAATAAATTTCAGTACACAGTGCGTTTAAAAATCAACAGACAGAAGTGAAAAAACTGAGCAAGGAAATAGTGATTTCAACCACTTGATAGACACTATGGGCCCTATTTTAACGATCTGAAACGCAAGTGTCAAAGCGCAAAGCGCAATTAACTTTGTGGGCGGATCCCGGCGCTGTTGCTATTTTCCCGGCGGGATAAATGCCTCTTGCGCCTGGTCCAAATCTAAAAGGGGTTGGTCTGGAGTAGCTTCATTATTCATAGGTGTGGTTTGGGCGTAACGGAAATAAACCAATAAGAGCGTCTATATCACATTCCCTTTAAGAGCATGATGAACGAGATGCGCTTGTTCCGTCCGTGGCGCAATTCTATTTTAACAGCGCATTTACCAGGCGCGCTTCAGCATCGGTTCACAGCCGAGTAGAACGATGTTCTCGTCAGGGCCGTAAAAGAAAGAGAAGGGACACTGGGGATGGGACAAACCCACCCAAATTAGCTTCGGGTTAAACATGCATATAATAATTTGGGTAAATGTGTAAGCTTTATGCCTGTTTTTCCCATCATCATGGACACAACAATGATTTCCCTCATGTTTATATATTTTTCCGTATAATAATGTATCATTTGCAAAAAGTAAAATGCATCTGTGTTGATGAGAGAATCATCTACAGTGTATGCGCGTTGTTCACACTCTGTATAATGGCCAAGCATGCACGCTTAAAATAGCATCTGAATATACGCGCAACGCGCCACTGACTTTAGACCAGGTTTTTTCTGGTCATTGGCGCAATTGTTTTCTGGAACTGCAAAATAGCACCAGGGATTGTTTGCGCCGACACACGCCTCCTTTTTGCGCCAACCCGCCCAGGAAGCGCAAGTTCATTTGTTAGTTTACCGACGTGCGTCTGTGGAGGAAAAAAGCCCGCTTTGCGCGAGTGCAAAATAGGAATGATAAATGCGTCAGTGTATAAAGTCATTTGCGCCGGGTGCAAGATAGAGCCCTCTGAGTGTATGTGTGTGTGTGTGTGTACACTCAAACTCACACACAGCCTATATTTGAAATATTATTTCAATTTTAATTAGTTGTTTAGCCTACTACTTTATTTCATTTTAAAATATAATTTTCTATCAAATCTACTGTATTTCTGGATCACTCAAATGCAGTTTGTTGAGTACGAATCATACCAACCCCAAACTTTGGATTAGGTTGCACTGTGATTAATAAAATGAACTAAATTCATGTTCATTTAATTTGGATTTTTTATTTGTTCATAGTGAGATGTATAAGACATTTATAAGACTATTAATGTGTATTACTCTGTCACATTGTTAACCATCTATTAATACCTTTACAATTTTTTTTTTTAAACAGCGTACACACAAAATGACATTCTGAATGATTTCTGTTCTGTCTTGCAGCATATGTTGGCTATGGGGAGTTTGGACCACCCGTATATAGTGCGGCTCTTAGGCATCTGTCCGGGACCCAGTCTGCAGCTGGTCACTCAGCTCAGTCCACAGGGGTCGTTACTGGAGCACATCCGCCAGCGCAAAGACGGTCTCAACCCTCAGAGACTGCTCAACTGGTGTGTGCAGATTGCTAAGGTGAGAGGGTCAGAAAGTCTGGCTATGTGTTTCGAGGTATTCAGATACACAGATCAATTCAAGCCCACTTAAACAAACTAAAATCTTCCCTCACTTGCTCCCTCTAGGGTATGTACTATCTAGAGGAGCAGAGAATGGTCCACAGGAACCTGGCGGCCGCAACATTCTGCTCAAGAGTGACTTTATCGTTCAAATAGCTGATTATGGCATCGCTGACCTCCTTTACCCTGATGACAAGAAATACTTCTTCAATGAAGTTAAGGTAAAGCAGACTTACAACTTACACTGCCGGTCAAAAGTTAGAAATAATAAAGCTTTTTTAATGTTTCTGAAAAGTCTTATGCTCACCAAGGCTGCATGTATTTGATCAAAAATACAGTGAAACAGCAATTTTGTGAAGTATTATTATAATTTTAAATATATGTGTTTTCTAAAGAAACATTTCTTTATTATCAATGGTGAAAACAATTGCTCCTTAATATTTTTTGGAACCATAATCAAAAGTTTGGGGTAAGTAAGATTAAAAAAACTGAACACTTTTGTTCAATATGGATGCATTAAATTGATCAAAAGTTACAGTAAAGAAATTTATAATGTTATTTCTATTGCAAATGAATGCTGTTCTTATGAACTTTCTGTTCATCAAAGAATCATGAAAATATATATATTTCACAATTTCCACAAAAATATGAAGCAGAACTGTTTTCAACATCGATGATAATCAGAAATGTTTCTTGAGTATCAAATCAGAATGATTTCTGAAGGATCATGTGACACTGAAGACTGGAGTAATTATGCTGAAAATTCAGCTTTACATCGCAGATATAAATTACATTTTAAAATATATTACAATAGAAAACAGTTATTTTAAATTGTAATTATATTTTACAATATTTCTGTTTTTACTGGTGAACAGAAGAGACTTCTTTTAACAACATTTAACATTCTTAGTGTATGTAGTGTATATGTGCTACTATGATATTCCAATCAGTTCCCAAACCTGTAATCTCTACTCTGTGACTGACATTTTTTCCTAATTTTTGTAAATCCTAGACACCAATTAAGTGGATGGCTCTTGAAAGCATCTTGTTCCGCAGATACACACACCAGAGTGATGTATGGAGCTACGGTTAGTCCATGTGTTGCAAGATTAAATGGTACTGTAAAATACTGTACTTTGGAGCTGGAGATTCAATAAAAGCCCTCTCTATCTCTAGGTGTGACAGTCTGGGAAATGATGTCATATGGGGCAGAGCCATACTCTGCTATGCGACCACAAGAAGTACCTGATCTGTTAGAGAAAGGGGAACGGCTTTCTCAACCTCAGATCTGCACCATCGATGTCTACATGGTCATGGTCAAATGTGAGTCTTCTTATAGCCCATAATGCAAAGCAGAACTGATCTTATGCTTCTGAATTTGACCCCATCTCATATATCATCTAGCAGGGCATGTTTGCATTGTGGAAAGATTGTAAATATAAACCAGAAGAAAATGTGAAGTGGTGCTTGCAGTGGCAAAACTCACCACCCGGTTGCTAGAGTGTGGTACAATATTGCATACAAGCTGATGACATCAGCTTATGACATCATGATGTCATAAGCTAGAGTGCGTGATGTCACTCTAGCTTATGACATCACGCACTCTAGCTATGATTCATCATACATCATGATGAATCATGATGACATCAGAGTGCGTGATGTCACTCTAGCTTATGACATCATATGACATCATGATGTATAAATACACGTGACACGTGACCCAAAAAGTCCCATTGACTTACATTGGGGAGACTTATGATGATGTCATAAGCTAGAGTGCGTGATGTCACTCTAGCTTATGACATCACGCACTCTAGCTTATGACATCATCATAAGTCTCCCCAATGTAAGTCAATGGGACTTTTTGGGCCGGCTTTTCGCCCTGGGGCGAACATCGTAACCCCGATCGCTTAGAAAAGTCATAGCACACCATTCCCGATTAAGCCGCACGTTTTGACACCTCATTCATGGGTCTGTGACAAAAACTGCGGGAGGAGTAGCGCGTCAAAAAGTGTTATAAGAATAATAATAAGTATGGACAATAACAATAGTGTTGCTTTTCAAGCACCACTAATTAGGGATGCACAACATATCAGTGCCATTTAATTGTGCAGCTGATATCCAATTAAATAATTGTTAAATAACATTTTTTTAATTTAATCCATTTTCATACTGTACATTATAATGTTGTCACCCTCAATTCACTTTTTATTTTTTTAATGGATTTTGACAAAATATTATAGAATTTATTCTACCGTTCAACATTTTTTGACAGAAGTTTCTGAAAGCTACGCTGTGTAACTCTTTTAGTTTATTCTTAGTTAAAAACACTTAGTTCTTTCGAAAACTATATGTGCTCATTTATTTGTTCAAGTAATAAAGTATTCTCGTGAGTGTGTAATATGCCATTGAAAATACATACGGGTAAGGGGTTCTAATGTCGGATCGCCATGTTGCCCCTCCATCTTGAAAGTACATTAGCCAAAGAGGGACATACCCGTTAATTCAAGCTTCGCCTTTCACGTTTACGTTTGAGTTAACACTCATGGACGAGGTTGAACCGGAAGCCATTTTAATCTTGAACTACATTGGCCACCGTAGGAGTTAAAAATGAAATCGGAATTGAGAGGAACAGAAACTAATATTCACTGGATTGTCATATACATTTTTACCGCTAGATGGGGGTAAAAATCACACAATGTAGCTTTAAATATTGTAAAATATAGTAAAAACAGTAATATTCTGAAATATTATTTAAACATTTTACATATATTTTAAATGTAATTTATTCCTGTGATGAATTTGCAGCATCTTTACTCCAGTCTTCAGTGTCACATGATCCTTCTGATATGCTTATGTGGTGCTCAGGACATTTTTGAACTTCCATCTATTTGCTATTGGCCATAACTTGAAGATAATTATCTGTATCAGTCAGAATATTTATATATCAAGTGCATTCCTAATGCAAATGTTTAAACAGGTTGGATGATTGATGAAAATGTTCGGCCAACTTTTAAGGAGCTAGCCAATGAGTTTACCCGAATGGCCCGAGACCTTTCTCGATATCTTGTCATCAAAGTAAGGCAAACGAACAGAGCACTTCATTGTTTTCTGGTCATGTCAGAACTTGGAACTGTTTGGCTGACCGTTGTTGATTGATGTTCCTCCACTAGGAGGAGTACAGAGCTCCTGACTCGGCCTCGGATGAGTCCCATCAGAGAGGAACTGAGATGGACATTCTAGGGGTGGCCCTGGAGGACCAGGAAGATGAAGTCTTGGAAGATACCATAGACATGCCACGCTATATAACACCATCTAGAAGCTTCTCTAGACTGCGTATTGATTCTCATCGGGTACGTTACTATAATATTGACCATGATCAATACATAATGGTTTGAAAATTGACTAAAATACACTACTGTTATAAAACGGGTATATATTCTATACACAGCAAGGCTGCATTTTTTAAATAAAAAATACAATGAAAACAGGAACATTTTGAAATATTATTACTATTTAAATTCTATTTAAATTTATGTTAAAATTGTTTATTCCTGTGATGATAAAGCTGAAACCTTTACACTTTTTTTTTCAGGATTCTTTGATAATGTTTTTAATGTCACTTTTGATCTATTTAATGCATGCTTGCTAAATAAAAGTCATAATTTCCTTCAAAAACGTATATAGTCAGATGATTTGTGGAGGCTGTTTAAATAAAAAATTAAACAGCATAACTTTGACGCTTTTCTTTTTATTATTACACCAGTCAAGTCTGACTCCCTCCAATATTGCTGGATATCTACCAATGATCCCTGGTGTGGAGAGCTCTGTACAGGTCAGTGTTTCACAATAATGTCTAAAGCTCATTTAGGTACAATAGTTTTAGGCTGAGACCATCCATATAAAAACAACATTTGATGGGTTATGAATTAGGAATAATGGACCTGCACATATCTTACAGCATATGTCTCAACACCACTTATAATAGCTCAATATATTGTCCACCTCATTTTGCTGCAGACGGGATGGGCTTCTCGTTCCGACTGGACTCTGCGTGCACTGTTTCTGTGAGCTCGGAGGGACAGGGAACTGCAGTGGAACTGGAAATGAACGATGACTTCTCATTGGTTGGCAGCATGAGGAGGGTCACACATCGCGAGGACAGCGCTTATATGTCGCAGCGGGACAGCCTATCAGGGCCTCCAGAAACAACCTCCACAGGCACTCAAGGAGAAGAGGACCAAAGTGAATATGTGTTACCTGGATTTGGTGAAAGTCCAGAGAAAGGTGAGGATAAGCAAATTAGAGAGACATGTGTGCGTGTAACTTTTATAAATTAATTTCTGCAAAATGTTGATGTATCAACTTTGTAAGGTCCTGTGAAGCTATAATGAAATATCTGTGAAAGTCCGTTTCTGCCTTTAGAGTAAAAAAAATTATTGTGAGAAAATAAGAAATACATTTATGTTGTGAGATATAAAATTACAGTGAAATATAAATATACAATTATGACACATAAAGTCACAATGAATGTTAAGGGTTGCACTGTTTTTTTGAGTACACTCAAACCATTGTACTGTGGTTAAACAATATACTGATTGTGCAGCTGACGAAACTGAAACATCTTTCAGTAGACAAAAACTTAGTTTTGAAAGTTTTGACTTGTGAAAATGATATGATCTAGTACCTTAAAGGTGCATTGCGCAACATTTCATGTTAAAAATACACGTTTTTCGAACCCCATACATGCTTAAACAATTGCCTGATGGGTTGAATGAGCCCTTCTCTGATCACTGCGATTTGTGTATTCGCCGTCATTCTCCTTATCAGTTAAGACAACTCGAGAGACACCCTCTCCCATGAAGCACTGCAAATGACGTAATCGAGTCCAGAGATATCCATAGAAGGCTAGATGTCTCGTCCACACTACTAGCCAATGGAGGTCGACATCCGCACCTGGCGGCCATCTTGTCACAGGCTGTTCGCTCACTCGTAACATTGTGTTTCAATGGTGCATGTACTTTTTAAATAACCATAATTTGCTCAATTTTCTACAGATTTTCAAACGGTTTGGTTTGTTCTAAACATCAGAGATGTAGTTATGACACTGCATACTTATGAATATTAAGTGTATACTGTAAATAAAGGATCATTCAGAATTATGGCCATTTGCATAACATTTGTAAGAAACCAAACCGTTTGAAAATCCGTCAAGATTTAAACGAGATAAGAGTATTGTGTTCGTTCTGATCACTCATCATGCCTGTAACAAGATGGCCGACAGTAATGACGGTAAAGACTCCATCGTAGGACATCTAGCCTTCTATGGATATCTATGATCGAGTCGGTCTCCCTATATTCTCAAAACACTTATACACTTATACTTATATTTTACCAATCAAAAACTTTAAATTAATAGTTTTATATATCGTTTTTAATTTGATTATGTTGTTCACAATGCTTCAACACTTTTTTTCTTCAAATAATTGTTTTGATTGTGGTTCACATTATAGCTGGTTGGTTTGGTTCATGGCACTTTAACCAAGACTTTTTAACATCCCTATGGGAAAAATTAATGGATAAAATACTTCCAGAACCAACGCTACTAAAAAAACTAGGAAGTAAAGTCGCAGTCGCAATTTCTTTTTGTTATTTTGTTTATCGGAGGTGAACGTTGACTTTCACATTTATGAGTACTCCTGCTAACACATCTCTTGCTTTATGATTTTCTTCAGAAACTCTTCTATTACCATCATCACGTTCAACACGTTCTCAAAGGAAACTGTCAAGAGGTCATTCGGGTGACTTTTTAGAAGCCCGCAACGGTCCAGGTGAAGAATACGAGTATATGAACAACCAGACTCTCTCACTCAGCCATATACCAGGGCAGCTTAAAGATTACAATCAGCGACCGCCCCCGAAACCGCAGTGCCTCCTTCAACCCTGCAGGGTTGTACAGCAATCACAAATCTCAAGGGTCCGGCAGACCCAGTAAGAGATCGTCGATCGAGGGCTCAGAAAGTAGCGGAGGTCTCTCCCAGTCCTCGACTGAACAGAAGGAGTCACAGCGATGGCGATTTCCTCTCCAGCGAAGCCGAGTACATGGATGCGGATCTAGATCTTCAGGAGGTTGAGTACGAGTACATGGACATCCATGCTGGAGGAGGAGGAGGAGGAGGAGGACCACCAACCAACATGGTTGTCAAACTTCACCTCCCAAGACCAGTTTCCCACCCTCTTCTCAAAAGATCGCCACAAGACAATGAAGACGAATATGTGGAGGATGACTATCAGTACACGAACAGCCAGCCTCGGCTGAGGAATTCACTCAGGGTGCAGGGGTTAATGGAAGGGGAAGGAGAAGTGTATGAATATGAGGATATGGACTCGTTGGCTGCAGGTGGAGCCTCGGAAGCTGAATACCAGAACATGGAGGGAGAAGACGAGGAGAGCGTTGGACTGAGGGACGGGGAGTGTTCAGGGGGACCGGGGCCTGGAGCGTATGTAAAAGTGCGTGCAGGGATGGAACATAAAGCTTTTGATAATCCTGACTACTGGCACAGCAGGTCGTTTCATAAAACCAATGCTGTCCGCACATAGAGGCGGAGAATGGATTGAAGGAACTTGATGCAAATGAACAAATGCAGGTTGAACTGTCTTCCGTGACCGATGGTCAGAATATTCTATAATGCACTCTATTGGCACAGATCCATGATAAAACTGATACAACCATGTCAAAATAAATGTATTTTGATATAAAGCACCATTAAGTGGTTTAACTATCTTTAAGCCAGAGCAGCTGGAAAAGGTTCTGCATTGATGGTTCCATAAAGAACCTTTAACATTCATGGAACCATTCCGTTCCACAAAAGGTTCTCAATGGTGGAAACTATAAGGCTCTTTCACACTAAGAAAATAATTATTCTTGTAAGTCACTGAAAGGTTTTTGAAGCCAATACAACTACACCAACAGACGCCGACTAACACGGACAATCACCAGATTACATACGCCAATTTTTAAACCTTCCACAACCCAACAGATGCCAATTGAACACGATTGATCGGCAAAAACAAAAGCTGACCGAGCAACAGGGGTAACACACGGATCCAAGCAAACCTGATGAAGTATCTGTTGTCCTTGGTTGGTGTCTGTCAGTGCAGTGTAAATTGGCTTTAGGGAACCCAAAATGGTTCTTCTACGGCAAGGATGCCCAATCCTGTTCCTGGAGATCTACCTCCCTGCAAAGTTCAGCTCCAGCTCTGATCAAACCCAACTGAAGCAGCTGGACTCTTGATAGTCAGCTGTGTTTGATCAGGGTTGATCTCATTGGTCTCCAGGATCGGGCACCCGTTCTGTGGCATTACTGTGAAAACCCTCTTAGCCCCTTTTCCACCAAAGCATTTTGAGAGCCGGTTCGGAACCGGTGCCTGCGCGCGAACCAGTTCTTTATGTTTCAACAGCCAAAGAACCGGTTCTCAGCCAGTCAGTGGAAAAACATTCGCTCTAGTCAGTGGAAAAACACACAGGTTCTGAAGCGGTTCACAAGTTGAACCAACTCCAAACCAACTTTGAACCAGCACCAGTTCCGAAGCCAGTTTTTGGTGGAAAAGGGGTATTTTAGAACCTTTATTTTTTAAGAGTGTATGGTGGAGGTTCCTGAATTACAAGATTAATGAGCTTCATGTTGAAAGCACTGATTTTTAAATTAGGCTATCTTGATGTGTATGTATGGTATGTAAGAGTGTGTTTACTTAAAATGTTCTGTTAATGCCAAGTTTGTGAAACTCATCTCATCGAGTGAAGCCATAAGTTTGCTGTTTGTGCTTTTGAGAGTGAGTGTTCTTTATGTTATCTAGTGTTCATGAAGTGCCCAATTTTGTCAATAGCTGCTTGATACCACTGTGCGTCTGTTCAGATTGCACTCGAATGAATCTCCCAATGTCAAATCTGGGTATTTACATTTGGAATTTATCAAATAATTATTTGATAATGTCAGTTAAATAGCATATTGCTTGAGTTTGGGTGAAGTTGTTTTTCTTTGAGAGGTGTTGTGCATGCCTTATGAACAAATCATAATGAAGTACTTGTATTATATTTCAAATGAAATGGCCAGTAAACAAGCTTTTACAGTGAAACTATAGTTTTGTACAAACATATCAAACTAAAGTATTTTCTCAACTTTGTAACAGTTTAAAATGATTTTTTATTTACTGTTTGAAACCTGTTGTCTTACACTTTTAATAAAAATGTTTCTACATAAACCTGGACTAAACTTTTAAACCTTTGCTCTCGTACCCCACATTTTTTGTGTGGCATAGTTTCTCAACACATGTTAATATAAGTAGGTAGCTATAGTAAGAACTACAAAAGACAATTCCTGAACAGCCAGACAGATTTATGCTGTGTGTTTATGTGTTTCAAATTGTTATAGGTGGAGAACCTATTAGTGGGTGAGTAATTAATCACAGTTAATGACATTCACAGATGCCACTGACTGTATTATAGCCTACTGTAGCCTATGATTAAGTAAAAGTTGATTGGGTCGTACCCTATGGTATAGACCCCATGACCTGATTGAGGGCTACACATTGAAAGTTGACTTTTTTATGGCCATCAAAGACAAAACTTATGAATTATAGTCTACCAAAATGTGTCTTAAATGTGTAAATAATACATATTCTGACATCCGTTTTTTTGCAGAGATAATAACTCATTCCAAAAAGCTTTAACACAAACACTAGCCTACAATTGTCTCTTTTTATAGATAGAGATAGATAGATAGATAGATAGATAGATAGATAGAACAACGTAAAACGAAAAACAAAACAAAAAAACAATATATATATTTACTATTGTGACCTTTTTGGAAAATATCCAAAAGCCTCAGTTGGCTTTTGGCGCCATTGTATATGACGACACCTCCGTTGTGGCTGCGTAGTGGGCGTGGCTACGCTGTGCGTGGAGGCCGTGGGCGGAGCCTGACGGACGGCGAGCCACTGTGGTAGCGTGACTGACTCCTGCTGTCCGCTCAACGACGTATTGACAGAGAGACGTTTTGAGAGCCGGCGCAATAATGTCCGACGACGAACAGCAAGAGCAGACCATCGCGGAGGACTTGGTCGTGACCAAATACAAGATGGGCGGTGACATTGCCAACCGTGAGTTTGACGTTATGAGTGATGGAGGTGTTGAGTCGGTGACACGGGCCTCCACGCTGCTCTCTCGTGCATGCCATGTGTTAGGACGAGATGAACAGTGCGGGACATCAGAACCTAGCGCTCTGACCTTATGCAATATGCAGCCGCTGAAGACCTGTTTTAAATGCATGACTGTTCCTTCAGTGCTTGTCTATAATGCTTGTACACTCTTTGCAGTGGTACAGCATGGACTCTTTCTGGAGCTAATGCTAGCTAGCATTAGCCCCCAGTGCATGTCAGTGAGTAGACACTTGTGGCTCTCGCAATGCCAGCTGTTAGGGGTTAGTCCTAAAAGGCATGAGCTTTCTACATGCGTATGTCCACTATTGCAGATCAATGCCTTGAGGGCTTTCCCATCCTATCTGTCAACATTGCTTACACAGGCAGTGAACATCATGAAGATGTTGAGGGGATGCTGACGGGGCTTTTGACATTATCACTCCTGAACAGTCGATGGCAATGACTATAGGTCATTGTATTTTTTGCACAGTGAACTTGAATGGTAGTGCACTACTCTTTGAGCTCCATTGATGACTCTGTGATTTGGAGTTTTGCCACATTTCTCGTCTTTGTTGAGAAGAAATTAAGATCTGTTGAGAAGTTCATTCCATCATATAAGCTCCAGCACCTGTTATATGCAAATCTTCTTTGTGTTAAAGGGATAGTTCACCCAGTAATATATTCTGTCATTAATTACTCATGTCGTTCCAAACCGTTAAGATTTTTGTGAATTAATGAAATCTGAGATCTTTCTGTACTCAGCTATGCATCCACCACTTTGATGCTTCAAAAAGTTCATAAAAGAGCGTAAAATTAATCCATGAATCGAGCAAATTTTCTAAACAGACTGGATAGCTTTATATGATGAACAGATTGAATTTAGGATTTTATTTACTCAAACATTCATCAACGCACACATCAGTTGTGGTAAATGGAAGCTCGCTTGGCTTGCAAAAATCAAATGGGGTTCATTATTGCAGGGCTGTAGGGTTGGGTATCATGAATTTGAACGATTCTGATTCCGATTTCTTGTTTCGATTCCGGTACCTAACGATTCTCAATTCCGATTATTTTAAGAGGCAGGGTCAAAAAAGTTCAGCTAACCTTGCTAAGCAACTGTCTTTTTGAAGGAAATACTCCTTCTGTCACAAATACTCCTTTTGTCACAAATTTTGCAGAGATTTCGTTATTTTTAGAAAAGTGAAGCCACACTTTGAACCGCCGACATAAGCTACTCATGTTCGACTCGCGCGGTTAACACTTCCGGTAGATGCTTCTTCGTTGGTGTTGTTCAGTGGTTTCTTCTTCCGGTTCGAAATTTTTACTTTTGAACGATTCCGGAAAAACGAAAAAAGTTAAGTCCCGGTTCCAATCGAATACTCGATTCTCGATACCTAACCCTATGTAGTACTCGAAGTCCAGTCTTGAGACCGTTTTTCAAAGGTCTCGGACTTGTCTCAGTCTCGGCCACTGGTCTTGCCAAATATGGCTTTTGGTCTCGACTGAGTCCAGGTGTCTTTCTATTATGTTAATAATATTGAAGGAAAAGTTAAACACTGGCCCCCTAATAACTAATCACACTAGATTATCCTCGACACGTCTCGCTCTGCGTTCTGCTGCATGCTCGTTAATTTTGCATTTGTAAACTTTGCATCAGCCTAACGTCATAAAGTTATAAGTTTGATTATGTATGGTGGTAGGTAGTAGCTAGCTATGGTGTGTGTCATTTTTGCATAAATTGCATTAAAGGTGGTTAATTTGGGTAATGTTAATGTTTTAATGATTACTTCAGTTTTAAATTGACAATAGATTGATAAACAATAGTTTAGGATGAACAGAAATATTCTCCAGGATGCATAAAGAACGAAAGACATTTTTGTATGTGTGTTCATTAATTACTTGCCTATTAGGGTAAGCTAACTTAGAAAATGGCAAAATTACCCGACCAAGTGCTCACTACAACGGAGCGCGCGTCATCTCACGCTGTTTTCATATAGTTACTATCTTACTAGCTACCACTTAGAAATCATGTGTGTTGTGACACTTTTGCTTTTAGATCAACAAATAATAACCCAAAATTACTGTCTTGATAATGTCATGCATAGTCCTGGTCTTGGACTTGACAAAGGTGGACATGACTACAGCCCTACATTATTGTGTTACGCAGCACATTTGAGCTTCAGCAAGAACCAATGAGGTTTGTTCTTGAGCATCAAGCAGGTTCGGTTTTGATTCTGTTTATGTTTGCTGATCAGTATTTATATGTGAATAAAAGCCTAAATTAAATCTGTTCATATAAAGTGATTGAGTCTCATGGATTAGTTCAATTCGTATAAATTAATTGTACAATCTCTTTATGAAAGTTTTGAAGCATCACAATGGTTAGATGTGCTGAGAAAGCGCTGAGATGAAATAAAAAATATCTTAATTTTTGTTCGAAGAGGAACAATGTCTTATGGGTTTGGAAACGTCATGAGGGTGATTAAATGATGACAGAATTTTATTTTTTGGGTGAACTAACCCTTAGGCCTCAGCCACCCAGACTTCGAGGACACAAAGTTTCTATGGACACTGCGACGGTTTTAATATTATAACACTTCTGTTAAGTGTGAATGGTCCTTTATAAGTGGCTCTCAAACCTTTTTTTCAGGACTTTGTTTTTGAGATTTCAGGAATTATATTTGGCATCCCAACACAGTACAAGAAATTTTTTTTTGTTTTAAGTAAACAATTTTCAAAAAAACAAAATTCTGTCACCATTTATTCACCTTTAAGTTGAACCAAAGAATTGACGGTTCAATCGTAGGGCTTGGTATTCGTAACAAAATGTTCAGATCCAATACCTTGACTTCAATACTGGTTCCTGAAATTCAATACCTTTTTCAATACCAGTTTTAACAATTTAATATTACCTACATTTTTTTCAGTTCGTTGACTTGTTCACACTCATATTTTGAGTATGTAAAAAAGCACCAATGCTAAAGTTTTCTATGTTCCTAATCATTTAACAACATGTGAAAGAGTTCAGATGCAAAAGCCTCTAAGTGCCATTTGAAATTTCTTCTAAAATGATTATTTTTATCAAGCTTGTATATTTAAGTTCAGTAATTTCACTTACATGGCAATGAAGATTACCTATTAATTGTCATTTAAGTGAAATTACTGTACTTAAATATGCAAGCTTGATAAAAATTGTCATTTTAGAAGCAAATTTCAAATGGCATTTAGAGGCTTTTGCATATGAATCTTCATGTATTCTTTACTTCAATGAGCTCATTGTTTCTGCCTTATCTTAATGCATTGTTTAACAAATGAAACTGAATGAAAATTAATTGCAATGCATTACACTGTCACCTCTGATAACAGATCATTCTAAATTGTAATTTAGAAACATGCATTTTCTACATAGCAGCTTTGAAACGATATGTATTGTGAAAAATGCTATACAAATAAATGTGAATTAAATTAAATATAGACGAATGGGGGCGGGATTATACGTTGACGAGATTAACCACTTAGGTATCGAAATTTGGTACTGAAAAACAAGATATGTTTCGAATACTCGGTAGTACCGGGTCAAATCGGTTCGGTACCTAAAATGTACCAAACTCGGTACCCAGCCCAACGGCACCAAATTGACTTCCAATATATATATTTTTTTCTACTATAGAAGTCAATGGCTACCATCAACTTTCATCAAAGTGTTAGAATCCAATGTCCATTAATCATATTTTGCTGGACTGTAATACTTCTACCCCTTTGAGAAACTAGTTTTACTCTGTAGATACTTTTGAAAAGGTTTTAAACCAAGTAAATCCAAATATAGTCTTAGCATTGTGAAACTTTCTCAGACTGAATCCAGTTATTTTAGTAGGAATCCACACCATTGGGAATTTCCAGTAAGAGCGAAAGATTTCCCCTCACAAATTTCACAGCAGGTTCAAGTTGGTGGCGTGGATTCGCAAAGTAACTTCTTTGTGAGCCATGCTTCATTAATTGGTACACTATTGACATTTTTCTGAAATTTGTGTACCATACCTTTAGTCTCAATTTTATGCTCTTTTCTCTTCAGAGGCGTTGAGAGTGGTCATCGAGGCAGCCAAACCAGGAGTATCAGTTCTCAGCCTCTGTGAGAAAGGAGATGCTTTCATCATGGCAGAGACTGGGAAGATCTTTAAGAGGGAGAAGGACATGAAGAAAGGTAGATGTTGTTAAACGCTTGTGGTTTAGGAAGACAGTGAGTGGGCTTTAAATTAAGAGACGTCCTATTGAGCCCATTCAGGTGTAGTCTCCTTCAGAGAAATCTGATGGTCTAATTTGAAATATTTCTCTCCTCACAAATTATGCAGAACTTTTTTTTTTGTTGAGGATTGGTGGTTGTCCTTTCTTGCAGGCATTGCGTTCCCCACCAGTGTGTCAGTCAATAACTGTGTCTGCCACTTCTCTCCCTGAAGAGCGACCCAGACTACACGCTGAAAGATGGAGATTTGGTGAAAATGTAGGCAAACCCCCCTCTGCGTCTGTCTAACCTCCTCTGTGTCTTTTCCTTCCTCTGCCCATATTGTCTCCACTCTTTCCCTCAGTGACATCCCAGTGCCGTCTCTGCCCCTTCCGATTGTGTATTCCTGCTTGTTCCCTTGTTTTCTGTGTTTCCCTCTGCACTTTAATGTCACACTTAATCATTTTTAAATGAAGTGTTATTTAGAGCTTGTAGAAGCATTGGACCATTAAAGGGATAGTTCACCCAAAAATGAAAATGTTGTCATAATTTACTCGCTCGAGTTGTTTCAAACTTTTATGAGGTTTTGTTCTTCTGTTGAACACAGAAGAAGATATTTAAAGATTGTTGTTAACCAGACACTTGACGGTAGACATGGACTTCCATAGTATTTTTCTAACGTCAACTGTTTGATTACCAACATTCTTTAAAATATCTTCTTTTGTGTTCAACAGAAGAAAAAATGTGTTAGAACAGTTTGAGGGTGAGTTTAATCTGGGTGTACACTGTAAAATTTTGGCCATGATTTGGCTGTCTGAGACCAATTTTGCAAATCCTAAAAGATTCCTCTGATCCTAAGCTATAATCTGAAGACTTATATCGTTAATTTGGCATGTTCACCGAAAGCCAGTTAATGACCATTGTGATCACATTTGACCTCCTGCTGTGTGACTTCTACAACGACCGTCAAATTGTCTTTGTTTTTCAAGACAAGCCATGACCAAAATGAACGTTTTCTTTCAATCCCGTGTGTGATGCAGCTCATGGTCACAGAACGTGTCATTGTTCCTATATACTTTCCCCCCACTGTTTAATTTTATAAAACTTCATGGACTTCTTAAAGTGCAATTAAAAAGTATAACAAGCCTTTCTTGAATATTTCTGATTGGTCAGTCCCTTAATGGTCAAAGTTTTGAAAATGTCCTTTTCCAGGCAGCCAATTTCCTCATTCCTACATAGATATACTAGTTTAAAGGAGTAGTTCACTTTAAAAAAAAACTTTTGCTGATAATTTACTCACCCCCATGTCATCAAAGATGTCCATGTCTTTATTTCTTCAGTCGAAAAGAAATTAAGGTTTTTGATGAAAACATTCCAGGATTTTTCTCCATATAATGGACTTTATTGGGAACCAAATGGTTCAAGGTCAAAATGAGCGTTTCAGTGCAGCTTCAAAGGGCTTTAAACGACACCAGACGATGAATAAGGGTCTTATCTAGGACCCTTCGAGTCATGACTCGAAAAAAGATTTGTTCATTTTGATAAACGAGTTTGAACAGGAGTCACGAACGCTCATCACAGAACAGAGCAAGGCGAGCATTTGAGCTAATGAAACTTTAACATTTTAATTTGTTTTTTAAATGACCGATCGTTTTACTTGATAAGACCCTTATTCATCGTCTGGTGTCGTTTAAAGACGTTTGAAGCTGCACTGAAACTCTCATTTGGACCTTCAACCATTCCCATTGAAGTCTATTATATGGAGAAAATCCTGGAATGTTTTCATCATAAACCTTTACTTCTTTTCGACTGAAGAAAGAATGACATGGACATCTTGGATGACATGTGGGTGAGTAAATTATCAGCAAAAGTTTTTTTAAAGTGAACTACTCCTTTATTTCTGTAGTGTTCGGTTTCCTCTACTCCTCTAACGTGTCATTGATTGTAAAATTCCTCACGAGTTTTCTTGCGTGCGTCTGATTTGAACACGTCTGACATCGAGATCTTACAGTGTGACATGGCTTACAGCGAGGATCATGTTCGTACAGTCTGACAAGCAACAATTGTAAAGGACTATTACTGTTTATATTGGACAGTGTGCACCCGGCTTAGGTGATGACAATTTTCATTTTTGGGTGAACTATCCCTTGAAGCTTTGACTTCTACCATCAGGGGGTTAGCATCAACACACAGTCCTGTCATTCATCTTTCAATTAAACAGTTTGTTTTCTAATTTCCTTTGTACGGCAAACACTCGCACATTTACATTGCTGTTGAAAACTGGTTCAGTGCCATATCCTGTCACTAGTTAAATATGTCACTAAAGGGGGTGCCAATATTACAATTCAGTAGAAATATACATAAAATGCACAAGTAAATAATACAAAACAATACAAAAAAATATATATATATCATAATTTGGGGTGAAATTCAAAAATAAAAAGGAAACATTGAAGTGGCCATAACAGACCGTGTCATTTTATAATTTTTTAATAATTTGGAGATGCTCAAAGTTTTACAGCAATGGACATTTTCACATTTCCAGGGTTCTCAGATGCTCATGAAGTCATAGTTGGTTAAACTTCCATAGTGATGAATGGAAAATTACAACAGATATATTTTTTGCATTCACATTTACTCAATTAGCAATAGATAGATAAATCCACAATAGAATTTCTATGGAAAAAAAGAGAGAGAGTGGTCAGAAGAGAGAAAGATGTCAAATTTGCCATCAGTAGTCCCTTAACTATTTTAAACTTGGTGCCATTAACTAGTTTTCTGAAGTTTAATGTCAATATAATAAAACACAGTATAGTGTTATAAATGTACATTATATAAAACCTTTGCTAGTATTTATTATGTTAATTTTTTGGATGGTCTGTGAAAACACAGGAGTTTAATGGGTTTGCTCAGGTTTCCCTGTGGCTGTACATCTATGTTGCCTCATAAATATCTCTTATTCTCTCAACAGTGATTTAGGAGTACATGTCGATGGCTTCATCTCCAATGTGGCACATAGCTTTGTTATTGGAGCTACCAAGGTGTGTGTGTGCACGCATATATACTCTATTATATAATAGAATAATTCAATACAAATGTCATTTCCATGTAATAAGTGTCATGATATTTGCAACATAAACCCAGACACAAAACATTGACTTTTCTGTTGACTGTTCTTTATCCCCTAATTCTGTGGTTCAATTTTGATTTCTTTTAGGAAGCACCTGTGACGGGAAGGAAAGCTGATGTCCTCAAAGCAGCACACCTGTGTGCCGAAGCAGCTTTGCGTCTCGTCAAACCAGGCAACCAGGTTAGTACATACACACAATTAATGTGGAAAATAGAGAATGTTGGAACTGTTTAACATCTGAGACCATTAGCTGTTAGCCATTAGCCAGCTCCTCAACACAAGATCGTAGAGAATAGGCAGTATGTCTTTTATGCAAATATTGTGATGGTTTGTTTCTCATGCAAAGTCTTGTATCTTCTCCATCTGCCCCATTTACTTTTTGAAGAACAATCAAGTAACTGAGGCCTGGAACAAGATTGCCCAGTCATTCAAGTGCAATCCAATTGAGGGTGAGTTACTGCTATTATTTCATTTGGGACAGACCAACCACTAATAAACAGACCAGTTCCAGACTAATTCCAGTCTAAAACGGACCAATTTCTGTAGTCACTGGGTTGCTGAAGTGCCTCCGCTATCGTTTACCAGCACTTTTCACTGTCTTGCTGTTCCCTCAAGGAAACCTCATATAGGCAGGAGTGATGTTTGCCATTGCTCTATGAGCTCTATGCTCCATGATTATTGGATAATTCCACCTAAGAGCACCAATGCCATCATCTCTCTTTAGATTCGCCATGTTTGAAAGCTGTTTACGGTATAGCATCTGTGCTCCTATAGAGCGGTGCAGGAATGACATCACTTTGATTGCCAAAACTTGGAAGCGAGTTAGCGTTTTAGCACTTCAACTCTATTGTCCTTAAGTCAATGGGTTTTTTGAAAGAGATTTTGGTTAAATGGCTGAAAAAAAAGTCCAAAGCTCAAGACAATTTCACATTTTATTTATATGACATAAAATGCATCAGTATTACCCCACTCGTGACTCTTTTTAAACTGTTACGCGTCTTTGAAAAAGGCAGTTGCTAACTAGTGGTTAAATGAGACTACAGAGGCTGTCAAGGAAATTAAACGTCATCACTCATTATGCTTATAAGGCTGCATTTACACTGCAGGTCTTGATGCCCAAATCCGATTTTCTGACTATATCTGATTTTTTTGTCGACCTGCTTACATCATCTTTTAAAAGTGACCCATATCCGATTTTTGCATTTACACTATACACTGCTGAAACTACCAAATGTAGACATTTGACCTGGGAAATTAAGTAAAACAGCACGAAATGCAATGGATACAGATGTGAATAAAATTATCCAGTGTTTTTCTTTCCACAATATCTTGAAAAGTCATCAAAACATTGGTCTCGTACGCGGAGAAAAAAAGACACTGTAGCCACGAGCGCTTCAAACGATGCCTCATATCTTGTGAAATGTCTTCAAATACGGATTTATTTCTGTAACAACCCTGCATTTTTGCCTGCACTCTTCACCCCAAACACTCAAAAGACATAAAACCTCCGCATTGCTCCACTGTGTGTATCCTTTCGTCCATCGCGCCTGTAATCGCGCACTTTTTAATGACGGACGACTCGCATTTACTGGGGAATATCCAATTTGTCTGCTTACATGGCACACGCAAATGCACATATCCGATTTATTACCACATATGAATGAGGCCTGAAATCCGATCTGAGAAAATGGGAATCCATGCGTTTTTTACCGGATTTGGGTCACTTGAACCATGCAGTGTAAACAAGGCCTAACTGAGCTCTTATAAACTCTTATAACTTTCTGGGAAAATGTTTTTAGATAAAAACTGAAAGTTGTCGGAAGCTTAGTGATGGTGACGTTGAAGTCGTGGGAGCGTGGTGTAGTTCGTTTATTGACTACCTTCAGTTTTTTACTTCTGGCAACTGCTTTTAGGCTTTGAAAGTCATAAAAGTTGTTCATTTGTGATATTTATCTTGATGGACAAAACGTGTTAAGTCTCTTTTGAGGATCAAATTTTAATTTGGCGATATTCCAAAAGCATATGGGAAAATCCTATTGGGTTTTTGTCGAGGGAACCAGTGTGATGCTGACTGCCGGTTGGCCTACAAAGTGAGTGTCATACCTACACCACTCTATTGTCAGTGCCACAGATGAGACGAATCTCACATACTAGTCTTTCTGTTGGGACAATGTAAAGCTATTATATGTAATGATCCAGCTGTAATGTTGGATGTCGTCTACTATGACACTATGGGCCCTATTTTAACGATCTGAAACGCAAGTGTCAAAGCGCAATTAACTTTGTGGTCGGATCCCGGCGCTGTTGCTATTTTCCCGGCGGGATAAATGCCTCTTGCGCCTGGTCCAAATCTAAAAGGGGTTGGTCTGGAGTAGCTTCATTATTCATAGGTGTGGTTTGGGCTGTAACGGAAATAAACCAATAAGAGCGTCAAATCACATTCCCTTTAAGAGCGTGATGAACGAGATGCGCTTGTTCCGTGGCGCAATTCTATTTTAACGCGCATTTACCAGGCGCGCTTCAGCATCGGTTCACAGCCGAGTAGAACGATGTTCTCGTCAGGGCCGTAAAAGAAAGAGAAGGGACACTGGGGATGGGACAAACCCACCCAAATTTGCTTCGGGTTAAACATGCATATAATAATTTGGGTAAATGTGTAAGCTTTATGCCTGTTTTTCCCATCATCATGGACACAACAATGATTTCCCTCATGTTTATACATTTTTCCGTATAATAATGTATCATTTGCAAAAAGTAAAATGCATCTGTGTTGATGAGAGAATCATCTACAGTGTATCCGCGTTGTTCACACTCTGTATTATGGCCAAGCATGCACGCTTAAAATAGCATCTGAATATACGCGCAACGCGCCACTGACTTTAGACCAGGTTTTTTCTGGTCATTGGCGCAATTGTTTTCTGGAACTGCAAAATAGCACCAGGGATTGTTTGCGCCGACACACGCCTCCTTTTTGCACCAACCCGCCCAGGAAGCGCAAGTTCATTTGTTAGTTTACCGACGTGCGTCTGTGGAGGAAAAAAGCCGCGCTTGCGCGAGTGCAAAATAGGAATGATAAATGCGTCAGTGTATAAAGTCATTTGTGCCGGGTGCAAGATAGAGCCCTATATGAGTTAAAATGATCAATTCTTGTGTCTTCGAAGACCATTGTAGTTTTATGAATCACCACTATAAATGGATTGTGCTGATATCGTGTAGTTAATGAAACCTGAGTTTTTTGTTGTTGTTTTTTTTGGTTGGTTGGTTGGCTTCTGGATTCCACACATCCATAACTTGATGCTTCAAAAAGTTCATAAAGAGATCATAAAAGTAATCCATTTGAATTGAGAGGTTAATCCAAGTCTTCTGAACACACAATTGCTTTATACGATGAACAGATTTAATTTAGGCTTTTATTCACACATAAACATTAATCAACATGCATAATAGTGGACATCAAATATGATAAATGGAAGTTCAAACATGTTTAATTTTTTTGCTGAACCAACCCGTTAATCACATTTATGACACAAAACACAAAAGCCAAGCAATTCAAAGTACCTGCAGAACCCAATATATATAATAATATATAATAATATCTGACTGTGATCTGCCCATTGTTTATTGAAGTATGTGCCATTATTTACAGTTTTCCTCTTTTGCTCATGGATAGGTATGCTGTCCCATCAACTAAAGCAACATGTTATTGATGGAGAGAAGACTATTATCCAGAACCCTACAGATCAACAACGGTATAAAACAAAACCGAATATTGTTCCTTTATTTTCTCAAATCAGCAAGTGTTTATGCCACCACAGAGACAGTGTTTAAATTTTTTGGGGAAATTGATCAGACAAATGGTTTACTTGCAGTATCAGCTTATAAAGGTGCGATACGTATTTTAAGTATTATTAAAAATTGCTGTTTATCTGTAAGATTTTTGCCTGTTGGATGAAATCTTGTGAACAAAGTTTCAGGCTAGGCTCTTTTGACTTAAGAAAGCAAGCAACCACATAGCAACAAATGAAATGCCTCTCAAAACTTTTTGCAGCAAAATTTGCATGAGCAAGCATATGTTTGTCTCCTAACAGGAAGGACCATGAGAAGGCAGAGTTTGAGGTTCATGAAGTTTATGCCGTGGATGTGCTGATCAGCACAGGAGAGGGGAAGGTAAGTGATACCCACACTTTACGAACGACACCTGCTTTTGTAAATCTAGATCGCAATCCCATAGATCTCAAATAGACATTTAGTCTGAATGATCTTTCCCACAGGCAAGAGATGGAGGTCAGAGGACAACCATCTACAAACGGGACCCCAGTAAGCAGTATGGGCTGAAGATGAAGACCTCCAGAATGTTCTTCAGTGAGGTGGAGAGACGCTTTGACGCTATGCCCTTCACTCTTAGGTGGGTAAAACCACTCTTTAGTCCATAGATTCCTAACTTGGTATAGTCCGTTCTTAAATGATTGAAGCAGGTGATGCACAGCTTGATTAGAAGGATGTGAGAAGTTTCAGGAACGATGTTCTGGTGTTTTTGATAATGTGCTCTATATTTGTAATTGTATTGGCACATGAGAATGCTAGAAAAATGACCTAAAAACTTAGTGAATAGATCGATGGTTAAGAATTCAAGGCAGTTTGGTTTTAAAGTGTTCTTTGTGTCTGACAGGGCATTTGAGGATGAAGGGAAAGCTCGTTTGGGAGTGGTTGAGTGTGCAAAACATGAGCTTCTGCAGCCTTTCACTGTACTGAATGAAAAAGAAGGTCAGTCTCATTATCGTTGCACCATTTTCCCCTGCTTTGTCCCTTTTCTTTACCTGCTCAAATGGTAAATCCCTCGTTCCACCTGTATTTAGGTGAATTCGTGGCTCAGTTTAAGTTCACAGTGCTGCTGATGGCCAATGGGCCCTTGAGAATCACCAGTGGACCATTTGAACCAGAACTCTACAAGTCTGAACAAGATGTTCAAGATCCTGAACTGAAGGTATGTTAGATCACAATAATCTGTTTAAAATTGACATTAAATGGGGTTCTCCTACATCGATATTTTGGTTTCTTCTGTCATTTTCAGTCTCTGATCCAGAGTTCTGCAAGTCGCAAAGCACAGAAGAAGAAGAAAAAGAAGGTGAGGCCTCATCATGTTTCCAAACATTAATTTTTCTTCTTTATTAATATGTTCTAAATGCTCTTTTCAATACAATGAAAAATGAATGGGGACAGATGCTGTCTAAAACCAAAAATGCACCATTAAAGCTCTGTAAAGGAGTTGTGTGCTATATTACAAATCTTCAGAAGCCGAACCACTATGGGGGTATGATTGTTCCATTATTCAAAATAAATAGATCATGATCCACAAATAAATGGAAAGAGATTCACAAAAATAAATCAAATTCACAAATAAATAGATTAAGATCCACAAATAAATGTAAAGAGTTTCACAAAAAAATATATAACTCACAAATAAATAAAATGAGATTTGCAAATAAAACTATGTATTTACAAATGTTTTTTATGCCACAAACACAACTCTGCCTGGCATTTATTTGTGAACCGCTTTCTGTGCATTTGTAAATCCCTCACGCATTTGTGGATTTTGAAACACTTCTAGCGTCAAGGTGCAGACAAATCCACAAATAAGTGGACTCCACCCACCGTTTCCTCCAGCCAATCAGATAATGGCCACGTTCGAGCTGACCAATCGTAGCAGGTTCTCGCTGACAACTAATGTAGCTAGAATGTGCCGTTTACATCGAAACCGGTCCCCTATTTGCCACCGTGTTTCGGTACCCGAACCCTATCCATAATGCATCCGTCTGCATATTCTGTGCATATTTTCAAAAAGTTTCTGCCGGTGAAATCAAACGCACTGGCACTGATCCTTGATTGGTCTGTTCAGCGCATTAGGTCCAACCCCCTATGGGCGGGTTTGAAAGGGTGGGAACTAGTGCTTGTAATCTTTACAGAAATCCCTTTAAGGCCATTGCACACTGAGTAAGAAATTTTCGTATGCGTTTTTTGTGTTCGTCAGCCTAAAAATTCGCTCACGCATAGAAACCTTGCACACTCTAGTCCGATGCGTATTGTATTAAACCTTTGCGTGAAAAAACGCAAAAAATACCAAATGGATTCGTCAAACAGTGAGGATGATTTTGTTGCCCTCTATCTTGAAAAGAGAAGAAAGAGAAAATATTACGTCCATCCAATCCTGAAATTGCGCAGAGGAAGGATCAAGGAGTTGCGAATTTATCCCTAGCAATTCAAAATTTACTTCAGAATGTCAGTGGGACAGTTTGATGCTTTGCTAGCGATTCTGGAGCCACATATTAAAAACAAGACCACCAATTTCCGTGAACCAATTGATTCTGAATGGAGACTGGCAGTATGTCTAAGGTATGGACACACACACACACACACACGCGCACGGCCCGGTGGAAGCGCTGGGCAGACAGAACAGCTGTATAGGCTGTTATATATTGTGCCCAAATAATACATTAGTTATCGAATTGGCTGCTCAATCACACCTTATTCGATCCTAAATTTCAATCTGATTGAAAGGGGAGATTTATTAATTTCATAATCCAATATAGAGAACACTTGATCGAATTGAAAACCGAAACTACGGCGCAATGTGCAATGATTTGAGGACGAGCTCCCCCCGGCCCTAAATGGTCAAAAGACCTCTCAAAATGCTGGCTCTGGATGCGAAAACGCGATATCGATTATTTTTATGACGTTTTTTTTTAACGTGCGAAATTTCGGACTCAGTGTGCAATGGCCTTTACACTTCCTCCTACAATACCGTAAAATGACGATTTTTGCGTTATTGTAGGAGGAAGTGAAAGGGTAAATAGCGGATTTCTCTCGTCTCAGGGAAAAATGAGAGTGTTGCACGACCATTTAATAGGATGACTGGATTTCTAACAATGGAAATCTTAATGCAAATGGGTGGAGTGTCCTTTTAATGTAAAATATGATGTTAAAGTTTATCGTAACAGTTATTGTCATTGATGTGAACCAGCCTTTAGCCTTATAATGCTTTTGTCATTACGGAGCTGACTGTCCCCATTCATTTTAATTCTGTGAAAATAGCAGGTCGTTCGACAGCCATGTCGGTATAAAGTGACTTAAATTTGATGGGTGCTCTGTAACCTTAATGTTCTAGCATTTTGGTTAGTTTACATAACTGAATATATCATCTTGGACTTCTCTGTGTGCTGTATTCTCTGGTACAGGCCTCTAAAACTGCAGAAACCGCGACAGGCCAACCAGCTGAGAATGAAGTTGCAGCCAAGTAGAGGCGACACGACTTCACTCTCTCAAGAAACTCCTGAAGAGCAAAAACTTCAACATTTCACACTTGCCCTACTGTTTTAACCTCTTCTTTAACAAATGTTTAATCAAGAGTCCGTGTTAAAGCCTTGTTTAAACATTTTTGCCTTCCCCTGTAATGGAGAAATGTCATTAAGATTTGGACTCCAAGCGAGTGCAACAAATTTGTACTTTCATAATGAATCTATTTACTCTTTTGAAGCACTCGATTTACATTTCAACTGGAACACAATGCCTTTTTCAAAATGTAATTAAAAAACCTTTGCAATTCTTTTGTAGAGTTGCATTTTTCACATGTACTTAATTGAAATACACATGACTGTTTGAAATGCTTTGTTTGGCCCAAAGGTTCATTTGAAACTTCAGTACGCTAGATTAGATTAAGTGGTTTGAAGAAATAAACTAATTCGAATTTGCAGCTATTTCTCAGGGTTACAAAGATGAAAACAAAATCTCCCTTATCTGAGAAGTAGTTTTGTACAATTGGGATTGAGAGCACATCCATGGAGAATTTCATGACTTGTCGTGGCTTTAGATTTGAAATTTGATGTACAGGATCCCTCTTAGCAGTCTTGAATTTATCGTGTCTCACAAAAGGGAAGATCATGTATTTTTTTCAAACTGCCATCCCTAACATTTCATGTTTCATATGTGCATCTCTTCACGCTAGGGAATTGTTTGTTTATTCTTGCTTATATTCTTTTCTTCACGTTTTGGTGTTTTTAATTATCTTTTGTTGATGCAGGGAGATTTTTCCAAACAAATTTTAAAATTAATATTAAAAAGTCTGATTTATTAGGGGTTTGGTTGAAGGTCTGATCCAAAATACATTAAAGCTACTTGTACCCACTGAAGCGGGTTGTAACTTCCACTTGCCAAGGGCCAACACATTATCACTATCTTTACTTCTACAAAGCAATAGAGTATCTGTTTGACTGAATATTCAGATCAAAACTAAGCTCGGACTAGATTGAGAAGCTTTCCAAGCATTGTTTACAATATTGTCAGTGCAGTCATTTCATAAGAGGCAGTGAAGCAGCTCTAGAGCATTTCTGGATCAGCCCTATTTGGGGTTTAGTTGAGGTTGGCTCAGTAGATCTTTTGAAATGTTGGTTATTGTGACTTTTTGTTCTGTTTCCAGATTGTAAAGGTTTATGTGGGAGAGGAGGTTGGAGGTTTGGAATCGACACAATCTTGTTTTTGTAGTACGAACCATCATATGGGACTATTTTACAACTAATGAAATAAAACTTAACTTTGAATAGAATTTTGAAGATTGTCATCCTTGTAAAATGTACACTATGTCATGCCTTTGTATTGTTGGCGTACTAGGATTGTTCCATTTGAAGTCCAACTTCTATGGAAAGTTATGATTAAGACATTTAAAGGGAAAGTTCACCCAAAAAGGAAAATTATGTAATCATTTACTCACTCGACCCATATGTTGTGCTAAACCTGTATGAGTTTCCTCTGTTAAACACAAATTAAGATATTTAAGAATGATGCTGGTAACCAGACAGTTGACGGCACCCTTTGACCTACAAAGTAGGAAAATAATATGGAAGTCAATGGGTGCCAGTCAACTGTGGAAACTAGAACAGCTTTTTAAATTTTTTGGGTGAACTATCCTTTAAAGTTAAATTATTTTCAGTGGCAGTAAGTGAATGAAATAGCTCTAAAATAAAATAATAGCAACTTTTGGGAGATTTGTGTCGATGTATATAAACCAAGTAATTGCATATCTACCGATTTAACTATCACCAGCCAAAAGAAAAGTCGAATATAAATGGCAACAGGGGGCGCTGTGCGGCCTAGACTATCATGTTCATTAGATGGTCCATTTTTTATTTATTTATTTTTTAATCTTTGACATGAGGCATCTTGGATTTAGTTAATTGCGATTACAATGTCAGTGAGGAAATCTATTGATAAATTTATCCTTAAAAATGGCATATACTTTTTTTTTGACGGATTGATTACCATAACCACGATTTTACAACAAATACCATTGCTAAACTATGAATAGTGCAGCAAGACCATGGTTCATTTGTGTTTTCATTTTATTTTTATTTTAAGTAAAATTATGGTTCTTTTTTTTTATAAAAAGTTACCATAGCCCAATAGCAGAAATGTTGCAAATACAACGTAGTGAATAGATGTCCAGCTTACGTTACGTTTTACAGTTTTATCAACAAAATGATTCACCAATGTAGGATGATGACGTTTACGTTATTTTGTATCTGTTTCGACTAGAAGTGGGGAAGACATTCCATGCTTTGCACTTTTATTTTTTTATATTACATTTTAATTAATTATTTAAAATATATTTTTTATTTTTTGCTCTTAAGCTATTTTAAATTAAATAAAGTACCCTGCCCTCTTTGATAAATATTTCACGCGGACGGCCTTGAAACCAACATGATACAGGCTAGCTCCCGCTAGAAGAAAGAAAGCTTGCATGAGTTTTGTTGGGGGTGTAATGCTAATAAACCAATAGCTTGTGGTCAAGGTCCGGTACAATCCAATCCCCGATCCATAGGGCCCCGGTGGGTGTGACCGGAGAGGCGGGCGCAAGAGAGTGCGATGCTGAGTTCGGTTGAGGAGTTCAGAGAAGCAGGGCTGCGGACGGCGGCATCAGTGAGAACTGAGAAGGGGCGAAACAAGGGAATATTTGGCCGACTTTCAAAATAACTGGATAATAAAAACTGGACGCGCTGGATTGCAACTCATTCATCTCTTCGTGCACGTAG
The DNA here is from genome assembly GCA_030378365.1 of Hybognathus amarus. Classification (NCBI taxonomy): domain Eukaryota; kingdom Metazoa; phylum Chordata; class Actinopteri; order Cypriniformes; family Leuciscidae; genus Hybognathus; species Hybognathus amarus. The sequence goes on from JAQIUQ010006491.1 coordinate 41,585, forward strand.
GTCTCATCGCTGACAGCCCCTGGTAAGTTCATGCGTCTCTTAATTTTGGCCCGTTTTTTCCCCGTTGCCGTATAACGGATTATTTTCGCATTACTTTTCAAGCAACGGGGAGAGCTCGAGCTAAGCTTGCGCGCTAACCCATGTTAGCGAGCTTGTTATTGCGGTACCTTTAAAAGCAGATAAATACATGTTTAATGTGTAGGATGCTTTGCCTTTGGGCAGCCACGAGCAGCATATGTTGGCTAAATGCTCCAATAAAACGTTTGTCCGCCTCGCCACAGGCCACATACCGGGAGATGATGATGATGTTGATGCGGAGGAGAAGGCGCGTGCAGCTCCCGGTTTGCAGGCGCGAGGAATGAGCGCGAGCATGAGCTAGCCGGCCGCGAAAACTTCAGCTAGTGCTGGAGAAATTTTTATTTGTTAACGGTCCCGTCGCGTGTTTTATAATGTACCATAACTATAATGTCATCTATTTGTAAAATCGTGACCGTTAGAAAGTTGGTTGGACGGGGTTTATCATTGAATGAATTTTGAAGGACTGGCCCTGAAGTCCCGCTTCAGTTTACAGGGGATTGTTCACCCGTATAACGGCTCTTATCTGCGAAATAACAGGCACGAACCATTTTCTTTGCCCTGCTTGCCTAATTTTAGCCTTTTCCCCCTCTTTGAGAATTACAGTATCTTAGTCCAGTTGTAGGCCAGACCATCTGGCTTCTGCTTCGCCTTCTGAAAGGCCACTGAGAGGTGGTCCAGTGGTATAGGGATATTAAAACGTATATTATCTGGTATGTGTAAACTGTTTTACAAGCAGCTGTTTACTGAAAATATGAGCTTGTTTGTTTATGTTCCTATGCAGCATTTAAATATTCATCATCTTACAGTGAGGTTTGTGGATAAATCCAGACTTTAAATGTATCCAGTAGTTTATTGTCTTTGTATGTAAGTAAAGTGACTACAACTTATATTATTATGATATGAATTATTTTAAAATACTAACCATGTATAATATAGATTACATGCATGTTGCTTAATGATGTATCTGCGTTCTTGGCTATTCCATCCAAATCCAATATAATATTTGACCGTTCATACTGCTATATAATAAGCTGTCTCAATGCAGAGTGAATCTCTGCTCTTCCATTACTAACTCCCTCTAACTCTTTTTCCAGGTGGCCTATATTTAGTTCCTCATGCCGGAGATGGCGCAGCGGAGTGGGCAAGAGGACCCTGAGCCGGTACCTCTTTGTGGATTCGAGCCGTGGTCTACAACCCAGCTTCACAGGCGGACTGGACGGCCAAGAAGCTGGTGTGGGTTCCTTCCGAACGGCACTGGATTCCAGGCGGCCAGCATTCGAGAGGAACGTGGAGAGGAGGTGCTTGTTGAGCTGGCTGAAAATGGCAAGAAGGCCCTGGTGAACAAAGATGACATCCAGAAGATGAACCCACCCAAGTTCAGCAAAAGTGGAGGATATGGCAGAGCTCACCTGCCTGAATGAAGCGTCTGTTTTACACAACCTGAAGGATCGTTACTACTCTGGGCTCATATATACGTAAGTGTGATGACATTAAATGCTAGGGGGATCCGGGGTATGCCCCTGGGAAATTTTTTTGAAAAATAAACCATTAAATGACACTTTCTGGAGAGTTTTGTGCAAAGAAATGGAGAAATTGAGGCTTACCTGATATGTGAAAAACTGCAAGGTTAAGAGCATATACTTTGCATTGTTGTAGTATCAACATGTATTAGGGCATTTAGCATTTACATTACTGTTAATCAGTCATGTACTGATTAACTCAAATAAATGGTTGATTTGATTTCCATTAACTATAAAATACTAAAAAAATAAAATCAATCTATCCCTTGTGGAAAGGTTGCTTGGTAGCTAAAAGAGCCTAGGTCTAGCAATTATATTTCAAGTTTTTCACACAGATCAAACACAAATATGCTGACTGAATAGATTGATAGTTTATTTTGAGTAGTCAGCAGTTTTCTTGGCAGTTAATAATCTGGTGTGAAGTAAAATGCTCAAAACATCTCCTGAGAAAAATACCAACCAAGTCTTGGTTATTTAACTTTGGTTGAGTCTTATTTTCCCTTAACTTGTCATTCAAGGCCAGGGCACTTTTTGTACATTTCTGGAACTTATGTGCGCTTCCACATCCCTTGCAAAGATCTCCCAGGAACATATTGATGCCGATGCGTACATTTATCCCTGTCACTAGATGCGCATGCACGAGAGGTGCCGCGATCATGGTCTACTGACGTCATAAGCAGCTGAAGAATACCGGCCATTTTTAAAAATGTAATTATGTATTTAAAAGTTGCTGAATTGATTAATTGGGAGACTCCAAAATTGGCAGAGATAGGCAGGCAATGCAAAAAAAAAATCCTACATTGGGAAATAGTGGCGGGAGGATAAAACTTAGATTTTGAAATGTGGGGGGACGTATAATGGCTCCTACGCCCATGGTGTAACACACTATGGGTGCTCGTTCAATGAAGTCTGAAGTTTAACAGAGACTTGCTTGCTGTCAGGACAAACCTTTGTACAAAATGAAAATGCTCGTGGTAAATTCTATTTCTAACATTAACAGATAAGGCGATAACAGTAAAATGTAAGTTATGCACTTAAGAAGGCACATCTCCGAACACATTAAACCGCACACATATCTGACATGGTGCTTGACAGGGCAAGCTGCAGTAACCTGAATGCTTGTGAGTTTAAAGCGCATAATAGGCTGAACTTTAAAGCATCTCATGTTTTGGATAACTTAATGCACTTTTTTTCACAGTGAGTTGTCCTCCTATATTTCAGATGTGTTATGTTTATAGTAATGAGTTTTTCACTACCATAAAGTAAAGTGGTGTCACTGGTGGATGTTTTCTGTGCACAGATGCGATTAAGCCATAATTTTGTTGTTGATTATTTTCGATTTTATCGATTAGGCATAGTTGTTGCTGCTCTAGTTTGAGTTCATAAGTACCTTGTGGTCTTGAACCACTTTACAGCATGCACTCAGAGAGAGAAACTGGGGGACTTTTATTGTCCAAGAGAAAAGAGAGTGTGAAGCAAGCTGTTTGGTGTTTTAGCCCCATCATTTCCTTTATTTACCTATGAGGTCATTATGGAATCTCAATGAGAGGGGCCACTTGTCTTCACACTGTCCCGCCACTGCTGTTGATCTTCCAACCCAGTCACCACTTAAAAAAAATTCAATTTCAACTTTTAATTTCCCATCATTGAAAGCATTTTCTGGTCGTTGGAAACAGAAATCCGCTCGACTGGCTGCACTTTATGAAGACGTTATGAAAGCAGGCAATGCTGTCATTCATTTTACACTCCCATACCCGCCCAGCCGGCTGGATTGTAAGGCCTGCACCCTGCTGTCTTGTGATTTAAGCCTGTTTCTGTGGCTGCTGTGCTGCCTCCCTATAGGCTACAGTAATTAGCTCTGGAGGTCCATGCTTGGCCTAGCCAAAGCTGAAGTTTAATAACAGGACCTTTGTTTGGCATTGAGTTACAACTGGCTCGTAATATCTGCGAGATGTCAAGATGTCAGACTGACTGTTGACAACCCCTGCATTCTCTCAGCCTACCTCAGTTTCCTACTGATGGCTAATTATTGTTGACTAGGGGTATGAAGTAGGGCTGTGAAACTATTAATCGCGATTAATCACATCCAAAATAAAAGTCTGTGTTTACATGTGTGTAGTGTGTATAATTATTTTGTGTATGTGTATATATATATATATATATATATAAATATACACACACACACACACACACACACACACACATATGCATGTATATATTTACAAAAAATGTGTTATTTAATATATTGAATATTTATTATTAATATTCATTTTGTATATATATATATATATATATATATATATATATATATATATATATATATACATATATATATATATATATATATACACACTACACACACATATATTATGTAAACACAAACTTTTATTTTGGATGTAATTAATCGCGATTAATCGTTTTCACAGCTCTAGTATGAACATACAGTTAGATCATTAGACGATATACGATATTGGGTTCATGAGATGATTTTTTTTTTAAGAAACACTATATTTAAGAAAATCGTCAATGACAAAATTTGACTTTATTTGACTGAAAGTCACAAAAAACTATACAGGTGCATTTTACTTATCATTTAACCAATCCAGGGCTTTCACTAGCAATATTTTGGTAATCGAGCAAATGGTCAATTATTTTGACTATTAACTGAGTAATCGGATAATGTTTTTCATAGTAATAAAATAGACCTTAGTGAATGCCGTTCAGTAATTGTGTCTATTTCATTAGAATGAAAAAAGTAATGTGAATTTAACTGATCAAACATAACTGTAGTAGGGATGTCACGAGTACCAAAATTCCAGTTGTGTTGGTACCAATACCATTAAAATTTTACGAGTTCTCGGTACCACAGCAAAATCAGTTTGAACTATTTTTCCAATTTATTTAACTATTTGAACTTTGAAGAAAAATATTAAATTCAATGACTTTATTGTTTATGATGGTAAATTTTTTGAAAGCATTGAAGGCTACATGCTGTTTAAACAAAAATATTGATGATATTGAGAAATAATCAAGTAAAAAATAAGCAGTCTTCTACGCACTTATTATTATTATTATTATTATTAGTGGTAGTATTTTTAATTAATGGAGACTTAGTTAAATCTATTGTGCAGTAGCCTAATATAATTCTGTCAATTTCTTTAAGTTAAACCAAACTGTTATCTTGACGGGTTGCCACGAAAACCTTTGCAGTTCCCGTGCCTGTACTGATATGACGGTAGTTTTTCTCAAATGAAACGGTAAAATACTCATCAAGTGACTCTCGGAGATGAAATGGAATCATTTCGATCATATCGTGAGGCAGCAGAGACATCGCAAGCATCAGTTATGCTTCAGTTTGTGTGTGTATGAGGTAATGTTAAATGAAACCGCATGTCTGCACCATTCATTCACACAGAGATTCAGGGTTCATATTTAAATAGTCTTTTTGCAGTTTAATTACACACTTTTAAAATGTAAAATTTTTTAGTGCCGACCTGGTACCAAAGTACCGAAAATTGACAACATTAAACTGTAGCAATGTTCAAGTTCAGAGAAGCTGAATGTTAAACAACTTAAATTGTTAAAAAAAGAAGAAAAATAAAGCGGCCTACAGAATATAATAAAAACATCAGCATAAATTGTGCCAGGCTCTGTGCCCCTGCCCTGCTTCATACCACCAATAGTAACGCTAATAAAACTTTAATACATCAGCTCATTGAGGAACATGATTTCTGCCCTTCGGCTGTGGAGGTGAAGATGATAGCTCCATGATTCCACTGTTAATTCACTGCGATAATCAAGTTATTTCTTTGTCTCTACTGGTGAAACTTTCATTCTGTGCCTTTAAAGGTTTCTTTATAATCTATTATTTTTGTGTGCGTGGATAGTGACCAGATCTCAGGCTGGTGTGTGGAATGTGCTCTCATATCTGCTGTGTGGCCAGAGCCGTGGAGTCACTGCGTTTTCTCTGGCCTTCCCACACCCCATGTTACTGAATAGCATGATGGGAAATGCATGGAATAAAGTCCCCACACTACAGCAATACATTTTTCTTTTTCTAAAATTAGTTTGTTACACTCTAAATGTACTTCTAGCTACTTCCATTACATTACAGAGAAAAAACATGAAGTGACCTGGTATAAATAGGCCTGGGCCAATGTTGCCACCTTGTAGATAAACAAATTAGTTGAGATATCTAGAAGGTTTTTCCAAGTCATTGAATCTATTGAGTCCCTATCCAATACTTGTATTTACTAGTGCTTGCCTTGGTAAATGCTTTAAGTACATCAAAGTGATTCAAATCAATCTAATTTAAATAGGGTTATGCAGAGTGTTTCTCAGGGGTCAAATGTTAAAATCATCTATCTCTATGGAGTAATTCCAATACAACAATTACTAAAGTAATCACTCTACCCAGCCAAAAAATAAGTTGCTGTTTGGATTTAAGCCTTGTTCATATGTTTGTTTGTAAATGCATCTTTCTCTCTATTTTGTCCTTCCACCCACACTGAAACAACTGTGAAAACTTGAGCTTTTTGAAAAGGCTTTCCCAAGTGGATACATTTGAAAACGCTGTTTTCGTGTTTGTGTGGACACTGTGAACGGAGGTATTTTTAAAACAATGAATCAATGCATGTAGTCGTGACGACATATTAAACCAATAGATATGCATGTGTATGACTGCCATTGTGCCTCTTATGTGCTGTTTTGCACACTGTTCGTTAAAGATATGTTACCTTGTACACTCTTCATATCAAAGTCCTGCAAAGATGACACAATGTATTCTCAATTGCTGTCTAATGGCAAAGCATTGCGTTTTCGATCAAACATGTAATGGTGACTGAGTGCGACCTGGACGTATTATTGAATGGTTTGATATTTGGCTAAATAAACTGATCCTGCCAGAAGAATAGCATGATAACTTTGTCTGTTCCTTCTGTATCTTCTCATTAATTTTTTTATGTTTTATGAATGCGCAGTTAGGTGAATTTAGCTTTTTCCGTTATTTCAGTATGGATGAGAATCTTTCGGAAAACGCTAGAAATTTGCTAGTGTAGACTGAGAGCGTTTTGAAGCGAAACAGCATTTTCAAATGTATCTGGATTAATAGATGTAGCCTAAATGGGGAAATGGTTAAGAGTCTCTGATTGGATCATTATTGCTGTGATTATGTTTCTAGCATGTTATATGTTTGGCAACAGTTCTTCTAACCGTAATTGATGGAGTGTGTAGATTTTCATTTCTTAAACAACCATGTTGACAATGTCAAGGTTCATCAGGCTCAAATTGTGAAAGAATGGTTGGGACTAGCCTGAAGAATTATTTTCACACATGAATTGGCACCTCTGAGTCCAGACCATTGAGAGTCTTTGGAATGTGCTGGAGGAGACTTTACAGAGCGCTTGACTCTTGCATTGTCAGTACAATATCTTGACAAAAACCATATGCACCTCTTGATGGAAATAACATCACAGCATTTTCTTTTCCCATGCAGTAGTAGTACATTACATTTCTTAAGTGTTAAATTGTTAATGATTGCAGTTGTTCATATCTCATAAATGGGAAGCAGTTTTCTTCCATGTATAGCCTGACAAACATGGGAGAATGATGCTGGAGAAAAACAAATTTCCAGCCACAAGTCTCTTGAGTCCCAAGTCTATTGTTCTGGCCTGAGATCTAGTTTGGCAGGATGTAGGATGGATTTGTCTGGTGGGGAGTTGGGAGTGGGATGTGAGACTCAACTGTCCTCCACACCCATATGAATGCCCATTCTAAACACAACATCAGCCAATAGAGAGACCCTTCAGCAGACAGGGATTACCTCTCCCCTGACTTGTGTCTGGATCACACAGCAGTGGCCAAAGACATTCAAACAAACACAAGATGCTCTGTTATAGTTTCGTATGTGGTACAGCATGAGTAAAACTTGTAAATGTCTTCTGTAATGAAGTGCATACTCACTGCAGGACAGCTGCGCTGGCACTAAAAGCATGCCAGCATTTCTCAACTTAGTAGCATTTCATTCTGTACTCTTTAAGGAGTAGTCCCCCCATGTCATCCAATATGTCCATGTCTTTCTTTCTTCAGTCGAAAAGAAGTTAAGGTTTTTTGATAAACATTCCATTTTCTCCATTTAATGGACTTCATTGGGCACCAAATGGGTTATTGGGTACAGCACAAGTGGTTTTAAGCAGAATATCTCAAAAAAAGATTTCTAAACTCCATCTTACTTGTTTGTCAGTTAATGTTGGGTGATCTGCTCCATTGTCATTTTGTCAGTCTAGAGGTTTTGGTAAAGTGTTTATTTTTTAACTACATTTTAGTCTCGTCGTTTTTTTTTAAATCAACGATATACCATGTATATAGGGTTGCCAAATTCAGAAAAAAATATGGGACAATCGTAGTTCTTTACAGGAAAATAAGGGACACTCAAAATATTTGTTGGCTACTGTAGCCTATCACACAGTAAATGTCATGTCAGGTTTGTATGTGTTTAACAGGTTTTCAGACATAAACACAGACATAAACGCATTTGTTTTGCTTAACCTAATTTAATTCTATCACAAATTTTTAGGTCACACAAAAAGAAAATCACATTATACATAGTTTAAAATGATAGCATTTGTTTGAAATGGGGATCTTGAAACATTATACAGTGCACTACATTTTAAAGAAAGTAATAAAGAAAGTATGCATTAAAGTAGCTAGCCTAATCAAAAGTTACAGTAAAGACATTTATAGTTTTACAAAAAAATTTTTTTTATTTCGGATGCATTTACTTTGAAACCTTCTATCTCATCAGAATCCTGTTTCAGAAAACATTCATAATCAGAAATGTTTATTGGGCAGCAAATCACATCAGCATATTATTCCTCAGAAAGTTTTCATGTTTTTTTTGTGTGGCTGGATGTTGAACTCATGAACAATAATCACGTTGTCTGATTTCATCAAAACAGTTCTGAAATCAAAACCCAACCGGACAGTAAAAGGGTTTGAACCAGAAGCGACTAATTCTCAATTTAGAGTCTGTTATTGTTTGTATGGTCTGATGCGCCTGAGTATGGGCTGTGATTGGACGATGACCAGAGTCGTGATCATTCTCAAGTGTCGTGTTGCTGTTGTATCAGCCAGTGGTTAGATCAGCGTAGCAGTCTATTTAAAGCAGCACTATGTAACTCTTTTCGACCTTTATAAATATTTTTCAAAAACCCTTGAGATGGTACATCGACTTACAATAGGTTGAATGACAGGTCTGCCATAGCCTGACCGAGTCTGTCATTAGGGCTGTCACTTTAGTCCGTTTAGTCGACTGAATCAGTCTAAATGCCGTCTTGGTCGACGTGAAATTCTTATTGGTCGACCAGTCGCATAATTTTTTTATTTATTTTTTTTGCCAATAGAAATACATTTTCAATGATTTACATCTTATATTTATTCCTTTATAAAGCAGTTATTTATTACTGTATTCTAAATATAATTAGCCTATGTTTTATCCCCATCTTTAAATGCTTTAATTTAGGCTATTTCTTGTACCTGCGCCACAGTTTAGCGCACACACATAACACACTCGGAACCGCACTGGCTGGCTGCGCTGCTGCTCGCGCTCAATAAGGGATGTACCGATTAAGTAGTTTTGCTGTATTCATTCAGTTCACGCTACTTTATCGACAGAATGTCCAAGAAATCTAAATCTTTTGTCTGGCTACATTTTTGTGGAGGTAGGCGACGGTGGCGACCGCATTGCTCCATTATGAGCGCGCACATCGCGTGCCTATTTGAAATCAAACTTAAGCACGCAAAAGACGTGAGCAGCTCTTTTAACGGCTTTATCATACTGACTCAATAGATTGTTTTCTTAATAGGTTTTTATTTGTACACTTGACTCATTTGAAAGTAGCCTAAATAATGTAACAAAACGAAATTAAACGTATATGCTATCTTACAACAGAGCCTAGATTTCAGATTGTTTTTTAGGCTATTTTGTCTGTTGTTTTAAAACGCCTAACAGATCGGCTGGACAAAAGTTAACCCATAGCTTTGTAAGTAAAGAAGAATACAGCATGTATAAACGAGAGCTTTTTTAGATTTTTCATTATGTGGCAGCTATAGCAGTTATATTATTTTGTAGCGTGTGGTGTGATCAGGTGCAGCGATTGTGACTGTCAATAGACCAAGGACAGAGCTCCTCACTTGCAGTTAAAAAAATCACTTAATTTTCAAAGAATTGTATAATTATTATAGTTTTATTTATTTTCGATGTTTTTTCGTTGTTGTTTTATAAATGCTCTATGACAATTGTTTAAAAAATGTTCAATCGAAACATCCGTTTTTTTTTTTGTTTTTAGTCGACTAATCGTCGCGCAGGACAAGACCTTGGTCGACTAAGGATTTCTTTGGTTGATTACAGCCCTAGTCTGTATCGCTTTTACTGGCACTCTGTAACTTCGGGGAGCGGGTAGGAAGCCGAGCACAAAAAGAACTACAAAATTCGACTGCTTTACGGCGTACGTCACTTCCCCCACTTCCTCAAATTCCGAAGCAAGAGCCCAACGAGCGTTTTTTTTTATTTCTGTATGTTGTCATGGCTGAAGCAGCAAGTAAAACCAAATGTGAAGTGCGTCAGAAACAGAGTGTGCGATATGTGATCAGTTTACTGTTGGTAATGTGTTGTGTTGCTTCGCCCCTGATGTAGTGTGTTGCTTCGCCCCTATGTTGGTAATGTGTTGTGTTGCTTCTACCAATGTAGCTGGGATGAAGACATTTCACACGCAACACTGGAGTCTGCCCAAGATGCGAGAACTCTTCCTTCTGCAGAGTTCGGGGTATTGCTTGTCAACAAATGCACGTGTGTATTCGCTAGTGTGACCATGACCCATTTTACAACAGAAGAAGAATACAATACTGTTTCCCAACTGTAGGGGGACCCCGAAGAGCAAAATTTCAAAAATAACATAATGCTGCTTTAATCGGGACAAGCGAGGTTCCGCACGGGACCAATAGAATTAGGCCCAAAATACAGGACGTCACGGCTAATTCGGGACAGTTGGCAACCCTACATGTTTAGCACTGTTATCGTTTAATGACGTTGTTGTCAGAGGTTTCGTTAATAAATTAACACTACTTAAAGTGAATGATTTAATACATAATTTAAGTATCAGTTAAGCATTACATTTTCTTCTTGTCTCTGTGCAGACGTACTCGGACTCTTCTGTGTGGTCATAAATCCATACAAAAACCTCCCCATATACTCCGAGAACATCATCGAAGATGTACAGGGGTAAGAAGAGGCATGAAATGCCACCTCATATCTACGCCATTTCTGAATCGGCCTACAGATGCATGCTTCAAGGTAAGACCGTAAATATCAAATATTCCTTCTGTTCTCAGTCAGTTCATCATGTTGAGCCCAAATAACACTTCTGGCTAAATAATTCTGGATTTCCACTGAGGATATTGCAGCAGAAATGATGAGGGAGTTGTGTGTTTGTTGAATCTTTGTTCAGCACTTGCTGCCAGATGAGGATAAAACCACCAGGTGTTATCAAGCAGACAAATTCTCCTCTTGTTATTTCAAGCAGTTCAAGATTTCCGTAACAATAAAGCAGAATGTGAAACTAGTGGCAGTTTCAGCCAACCTTTAATGGTATTGGCTGAGCTTTGTGTTTTATTGTATCATGTGACTTGGACGGAAATTGAATGGTCACTGTTTCCTATGGTATCTATTATATTTCAGTTTGTTTTTGTCACCCCAAGGGTAAATTAATTTTATCTGGTGTCCTCAGATAACCCAGAGAATGGAGAGAAAAAAAGGGCTGGATTTTTTCTTTTCTTATTTCCCTGCAGTGGGCTTGAGTTTGTCTTGTCTCAGCTGTGGGTCTATGCATATTGAAGTGAGAAGTGTACAGATAATAGGTATCAGAAACTTCACTGATAAACTACAAGGTTACTAAAGAAGTTTTATCGAGTCAAGCTTTTGAATACAACACTCTGTTCTTTATCATGTCATTAGCTGTGAATACTATAAGCCTCTGTCCATTACAGTAGGAGATCATAAGGTCCATCGCTCCTCTTCTTGGACAATTGGAGCTTTTTCAGACTGTGTGTTTTCATGGTTTCTCTACTCAATGAAGCGGAGCGTTTGTGGCTGATTGTGTAAGGCAAGGCCAGGAGATGTAATTCTGTGATTTTGGTCAACCGTCATTTTTTTTTTGTACCGCTGTCATAATCTTTAAGTCATCTATTAGTAAATCTGGGGCAGTTGGATATTGGAGTGGGTTACTGTCACAGATTAAGATGCCGTTTGGCAAGGATATTAGTCTGTTCCATTACAACTGAATTTAATCTTTCAACTCTCAATTTAATTTTCACTTCATTTAAGAGGCATTTAGAGGAGTTTATACAATCAATGAACAGCAAATGTAGTCAGGACAAACAGTCTGATTAGGATAAATGCTGTATTACGTAATAAGGGATTCGTATTTGTTTGTAGGCTGTACCAATTCAGCACTTCCTCAGTGTGCATTGGAGTTGGATTTTAATTAATGTTTATTGTATTTATGATTGCCAAAATTGATTATATGTTATTTATAATGGAAATATATACTACTATTCAAAAGTTTGGGGTCAGTAAGATAGATATTGGGGTAAAAAAAAAATATATATATATATATATATATATATATATATATTAGGGCTGTAACGGTTCACAAATTCACGGTTCGATGCGATACGATACACTTGTGTCATGGTTCGGTTCGGTACGTTTCAAATCCAGCAAAAAGAAAGAAATGGCAGAGAAATGTCCTTGATTTAATTTTTTTTATTATATTTTTATTAAAACTAACATCATAAAGTATGCTATTTTTTTAACTTTGAGCAATGATGGAGCTATAGCCTACTTGACTTTTCATAGGAGCTAATAAAACAAAACAGCTCCTTGGACAAAATGAAATGTAATATTGTAGTAGTTATAAACAAAGGTTTATTTTAGTTTACATTTGAGGGCAGCAATTGTATTCATAATGTCAAAATACAACCAACGTGATGTTACTTGAAAGCATTATAGCCTACTATTCCTGCCAAACTTACAGATAGTAGTGTTATACAGTAAATCCTTGGTAATCTTTGCTGATATTGTGGACACTGGATAGTTCATTCATGGCATAATGTTTCTTCCTGGTTTCCACGTCAGCGCTGTTCTAATCCGTTTATAACGGAGAATGTGGATGTTTCTCACTGCATCTCCGCCAGCGATGTTATTACTTTCAGCGGCGAAATCAAATGTTTTCTGGGTTTGGCTGTGTAGTAACAGCACTGATGATGAAAATCGGCTCGCGCTGCATTCAGTGCATTGATCCAAAGTGATAAACGGTCCGACATCCAAACAAACAACCACACAATAAACGAGTAGCTCAGTTTCGTTTCGCTTACATTACTATTTGCCATTTGATGTTGGGAGTTGTTGTGGGTCACGCCGACGGCTCTTACTCTTACATTATGAACGTTAGCTTGACACGCGTGACGCGCGCTACATTTGAATAATGAACATATTGGTCGGCAGGAAAAATTACACCGACGAACCGGTTCGGTTTCAAAATGTCGTACCTGAAACCGAACTGAAAGCCTCTGTACCGAACGGCTTCAATACGAATACGTGTATCGTTACACCCCTAATATATATATATATATATATAATTTTTTTAAGAAGTTTTACGCTCTCCAAGGCTGTATTTATTTAATCCAAAATACATGAAAACAGTAATATTGTGACCTAATTTAAAATAACGGTTTTCTACTTTAAAATGTGATTTTATTCGTGTGTTTAAAAAAAGAAGACTCATGTACACACAACATTTTATTCATTTTACGAGTCCTTCCATTTGTTAGTAGTGAACAATCATCCAAACCTGAAATCAAAGAAGGGCATTTGGGCATGAATGCAATTCTGAATTCTCCACCAAACCGCTCTCTCTTACATACAAGGACAGACCAGTTGTCCTGTATCCGTCAGTGGCCAGGGAACAAGAGCTGTTCCAGGCTGGAAGGAGAGGCTGACCTGCATTGTGGGGTACAATGTCGCCTTTGTGTGGTGATGGTTGGGTGGGCAGTACAAACTGTGACGTACTGGGTCAAGTTCTGGACACATGGACCCTAGTGTCTGCCTGTGGAGGAAACACCCCCAACAATGCTGCACACGCCAGTATTATTAGATATACAGGGATTACGGCAGTGGAACAAAGTTGTTTATTTTTTCTCTGAGATATTTCCTCCGTCATGTCTACGTTCCAGTTGTCCAAGCACACTTGTGGTTTTATGGCTGGAAACCACTCTTTTATCAGAGTGCCAAAACTGTTGAAGATTTGATCAAAGTTTCATGTTGGTTATAGTTTCAGTTGTTCTCTCGCATTTGATAGTTACCTTCATCTTCTAGAATTATCTTCTTGTTTTGTTAAATTGTTGCTGCATTTTAGGTCCATGCCTTAACACCTTCCTTGTACTGCATTATGGTAGTTTGAATAAATGTATTTTTTTTTATACAACTCATTTTTTATCTCATTATTATATCTAAAAATAAATAGCAGCTGAATTTTGTACTGTTGTTAACTTTAACCTTTAACTTTATGGTAATGTTGCAACAGACTATGACAGCCTGTATAGTTTACAGCATAAAAAAATGTACGTACTACTATATATATATATATATATATATATATATAAAATATATATATATATATATATATATATAGTCCAAAAAAGCTTTTATTGACACCAGGCTCAACAAACGACTCGTTTTTCAAAGTGGGGAAATATGACGTCAAAAAGGATAAAACACCACCCCGCAGAAGAAGATCAATGCCTACTTCAACACGGCCGGTTTAGCCCCACCCTCCGATTCGTGCATTACATGCATGGCAAAATAACGTAGGCCTGCCTACCTCGCTGAATGACAAACCGGATGGAGAGTGAAACTCATTATAATATGCAAAACTGTTATCCACTTACAGCAGTGGGCGTTTACTTCTACGTATTCAAAGCGAGACGTCCATAAAAACCGAGCATTTTTGAGCTTGGCTCAAAACTAGGGTAGAAAATAGCCTATTATTTCATTTTGATGGTTTTTAATGTAAAATCCAAGCGAACGTCATAAGTTGACCTCAGACAACAATATAAAAAAATTAAAAAGCCAGTTCATGACCCCTTTAAATAAGTTTCTAGACACAAAGGCCTTGTCCACACGAACATGGGAGTTTTTCCTCCTGCCAAAAAAAAAAAATCCCGTCCACATGAAAAACGCAAAACACGCTACCAAGCGCTGTCAAGAGAATGCCACACCAGCAGGCGGCAAAATAACCCTAACCGTAAAGCCACGTTGGCCAATCAGAAGCCTAACAAAAAGTTATTACAGGTTCCGGTTGGTGGATAAAGACGCAGCGCGGGCGCATAGTCTGACGTTACGTGGCAAAAACTCGGTTTTACCGTCTACATGACAACACTGTAACTGGCGTTTCAGAAAATGCTCACCCTGGCAGGGCTTTTCAAAAATGTTCGTTTCAGTGTCCTGATACTGCCGATTCCGTGTGGACGAACGGCCGAACCGCGTAAAAAAAAAAGTTAGGTTATAAAAATACCCGTGTCCGTGTGGACATGGCCTAACTTACACAAACATGCATTCATTCACATCTGTCTTTGATTAGTTCGGACAGAAACCAGCCATAATCCCCCTCTCTGGCTGTTGACTTGGTTAGGTTACAAATAACTTGGTTAGGTTACAAATGGCTAATTATAACAACTTTGAAAACTTTGAAAGTGCTGATCTTCACTTCAACAGTAACATTCTTGGAAAAGGCCCAGTCAGTACAGCCACTGGAGCGCAGGAATGACAGTGGCACCCGTCTTTCTTCAAGGCATATGGAAGCTATGAAATCTAAACACGGTTACTGACAGGAAAGCTATGTTTGAAACATAATTACAACCTTTGAAAATGCAATCTCACAACCACATTTACCCAGTGGCGGGGGACACTTTAATTTCAATTATGCTAAGAGATGTCGAGCCCCCAACTTATCAGTTAGGGATGGGATGGAATGGGTTTTGAGCTAAGATAGTTACTGTTCTGGGAGCTTGGGAGTTTTTGAGCCTCCTGTTTCCAATACATGTGTAATAAGCGGTAATGCGTTTCATGACACTGTCCCCTTGAACTCTGTCCAGGTGGTTGCAGACAGATCTCATCTGTCTTGATCCTACTGGAATATAAAGATTTTGGGTAGATAATGGTGACTCTGTTTCAAAGGCATTCCGAGGGGAGCTCAAAAACATTTTTGTACCTGTTTCAGATCAGCTGTGTTTTCTTCAGTGTGTCTCAGACAGGTTAACTAAACGATACTGTGGATGGATAGGATCCATAAATATTACTTTACTTTCTCATGCAGCATCTGGAATTTTCATTCTTTTAAAATCTTGCTTGTTGTTTGAGTTAACAGTGTAGTTATATTCAGACTGAGCTTTAGCTAAAACAACTACTCTCTGAGAGGAAGCTCTCAGAAAAAGGCCAAAATATTTTAAAATATGTTTGTATCAATATTATTAATTATAGCTATACTTTCTATACATAGCTACGTTTCTGGACTTGATGTTGTCAAGTTCAGTTTTTAGTTGCAACAGACAATGACTACGTTTACATGCCGCCAATTTTCAGGTTATGGTCGGGTTAAGGTCACTTTTTCGGGTTTCTGAAACATTAGGAATAACCTGTTTACATGCGTGAGCAGAGAGAGTTTCTCCTGTATACATGGAATTGCAGTATCCCGATGTAAACGGCGACGCGCGGTTAGCGTCTTAACGTAACGAAACCTTAAGACGCAATTTGCGTTCATTTCCGATTCTTCTTCCTGTATCCAAAGACAACAACAACAGCAGCACGCGGAAAATGGATAGTTCGGGGCAGATAGCGATCATCTTTGTTTGCGCTTTGATGCTGGTAAAGTTACGGACCTCGCTCAAAGTATGCTGTGCTGTGTCTCGCCTGATCTCGCCATGCTTACGTCCAGTAGCCTATACTGCGCGCGGATTTTTGTATGCGCCGAGAAGTTTCTCTACACAAAAGACCAAGATTCCTTGCGAATAGGACATGCGCAGAACACAAATCACCATGGGGATATGCCGATGCGCGTTAACATGACCAAAAATTCGAGTTAGAAAAGGTGTACCCCAGGTATAATATCCCGGTTTTTAAAATCTGGGATATGAGCAATATTCTGGTTTTTGCTGGTGTTTACATGGCCGTCCGCGACCGGGTTATTGCTAATATCCTGTTTTTGAACGGGTTATTGGCTGCATGTAAACGTCGTCAATTATTAAACTACATTTGTACCAAAATCACTGAATTCTGAGAGGGAATTAAAATAAAAATAGTTGAAGAGCTGTCACCATGTCTAAAGTTTTGAATTTAAAGTGTTTTTATTCTCTCATTTGATATTTTTGTTTGATAATTGTTTTGCTTGTTAGTTTATGGTAATGGTATGTTTTATGTTCAGTATTTTTTAAACTACTCTAAAAACTCCGTTATGTTGGCTTTACTTATTTTTTTCGCCAACAGGTTCCACATAACTGGATTACGTTATACAAAAACAATTTGTTCATGTAACTTCAACATCATGGAATTAAGTAATTTTAAGTCACCCAATTTAAGTAGCCTCAACGTGAATTTTTAAAGGCTTCCTGACATGATTCAGGTATTATTTTATATTCATTCGTCCATTTATATTTCAGTGATATGAAATTAAATTGACAGACTATAACTAGCTATTTGTTAGCAGTAGCACATATTAGCATCTTAAATGCTAAGATTTACATGCTCCTTCAATCAAAGCAATAGAAAATAATTAAATCTCAGTCGACAGCCTAGCAAAATGCTCCACTCTTCTCCACAATGGTAACCTACTGTAATTTAAATGGTTTAATAATTCCAATGTAATTTAACATTAAACTCAATTACACAACATCAAGTCTTCCCTTTTCTAAATTTCTCAAAAAAACAAACAAAAAATAAATAAATAAAACCACACTTAATTTTAACATTTATCTCACTTTATTCAACCATATGCAAAGCATGCTGGGAACTAAAAGCACCACCCAGTTTCAGTTAATGCAACACAAATCAGTCATGTAATCCAACACAAACGGATTAAGTAAATTTATATTGTACATATATTTAAGCAGATTGAACACAATCAGAATTAAGTTTTGGCAAAATTAACCTAAATGGTTTGTGTTTAGACAACGCGTTAGGATTTTGTACTGTTAAATTGAGACATACATAGACCTTAATTGAAAAAAAAACAACAATTTGAAGTCAAAAAACACAATTATTATAAGTAAACTAAATCTAAATATATTATGTAACGTGCACAACCTTCCGGTTTCATTTTTATGAGTATATCTATTCCATACAGGAAACCACACTGTTTATTTCATGTGTAAATAATATTTTAGGTAAGTGTTTTTTGGACATCCACCTAGCATGAAGCTCCAGGGTTGTTTGTCAGATAGCCATGACCTTTGAGTGTTTGTTTTTTGAGGCTGGCTGCCCGCACTGCAGAACACACTCCTTCAACACA
The DNA here is from genome assembly GCA_030378365.1 of Hybognathus amarus. Classification (NCBI taxonomy): domain Eukaryota; kingdom Metazoa; phylum Chordata; class Actinopteri; order Cypriniformes; family Leuciscidae; genus Hybognathus; species Hybognathus amarus. The sequence continues at coordinate 59,799 of JAQIUQ010006491.1, forward strand.
ACATGGTCACAGAATCCTCCTACTGAGCCTCTGACAAAGCAGATGAGATATTCTTAGTTCGCTAAACATCAGCTGATACCATGATACAGTTTATTATTTAATTTCAGCAAGGATTTCTTTTCTTTTTTTGGTCTATAAATGATTGCACTCGTAGATTCTATTTTAACCAGCTGTGGGAATGTCAGTAATGTAGTTAGTTAGGACATACTAGATTGCACAATATTTGTTTAATTGGAGTATCTGTAGTTTGAAGGTCTGTAGATGTTTGATTGTGTTTGGTTTAAAAATGAGAGTGACGTGACATGCAAACATAATGGTGTTCTGTGTAATAGAACTGCAGTCTCCAATAGTTATTGTCACCCCTGATCAGGCCATATCTGGCTCGGCTCACTGTGTATCTAGTGAGTCATGTTTCTCTGTGTGACTGACAGGCTCATCATTTCCAACAGCTACATGGTAAATTCCTGCGGACAGCAGTTGCAGCAGATGGGCTGGTTATATTCTGTTGCGGATACTTGTCTTTGCCCTCTTGTTGCTTGGCTTTTTTGTACTGCAGTTCATACAAATGATTCACTCAGACTGGATTATTTTTGTCTAAGAGCTCAAGTGTCTGTTTAATTTTGCCATTATCAAATCCAAAATCAATTCTCTTTCATGTATTAATGCACTGTTAGATTTTCCTGTATTTGACTGAGCAGTCATTGGGTGGCTCACATTATCTAACAATGGACAAAACATTTGTAACCGTATTTAATAATCTGCTAATGTTAGTTAATAAAAATACAACTTTTTAAAATTAGTATTAACTCTGATCTGATGTAAAATATTAACAGATTCAACTTTTGATTTTAATTCTGTATTAGTAAATGTTGAAATTAACATTAGCTAAGAAAGATTTATAAATGTTTTAGAACAATTTTTTTCATTGTTAGTTTGACTAATGAATTAACTAATGTTAACAAATGGAAACACCAGGTGTATCTACTATATTATAGGCTTAATTGTAATAGGTCTTAGTGACAGCAGCCTAATAAACCTGGTGCTTTCTGTTCTTAATGTTAATCAAACAACAAAATAACTCGCTGTTGTTGCCTAAATAACTATTGTAGCTTTAATAATAATCAGTGTATATTTAATTTATATTGTGAAGACTATATAATGTTTTATTTTACATTTTGGTCATTTAATTTCTGGTGTATTTCTCACTTGAATGCTCCTTTAAATAGACCTATACCTAGATCTATTTACTTGGGGAAAAACTTAAAGCACCATATGAATGAATGTAATATACTATTTTTTTTGTTCTTTTATCTCATGAAATACTCTTATATATCAAATATTATCATAAAATAATATTACTCCTTATCCCCACCCCTAAATGAAATGAAGAACGTGATAAAGAAGAATCCAAATATTGCGACTATAATTATTTTTGCCATATTGGCTACACTTTGTCAATGATTTTCACTGTAAAAAATGTTTTTCCTTGCATTTAGGCCAGATACACCTTTTGCCATACATGTCAAGAGTGCCAGACCTTCTGTCTATTATCGTTTAGTATTGTTTCATCTTCCAGAAAAGTCATTCTGGCAGGCTTTGTTTACTTTGCACTTTACTGCCTCTCTTCATCACCATTAAGGATAGACTTGATTGGCTGATCTGTTGGTAAACACACTCATTGCAAATTCAAATTTAGGACCATCAACACATATTGTAAATTGATGCATTATTAAATATTTTCCTATGCTTATGCTGATCTAGAAGAAATGATCGGCAGCCCTTTTAGGCATTCAGTATTACAGTTTGATGTCATCTCTGCCATCATTTCTTCCACCTATGCTCATTTATGGTTTTATTGGAGGCACAGTGAGCATTGAGGATCTTCTTTTTTTATGTATTGATCAAATCCCTGCGTCAGACTTCGATTCTGATGTGTTGAACCAATTTTAGCTTTAACACAAAAAGGCACAAGATGTTTTGTGTGTTTGAATTGCCTGTTTAGTCAACTGCAATTGTTCCTAAATCCTTAGTATTTTAAGATGTTCAGTTCTATGCAAGCAACATTGTAACATTTTCATACTTTGTGCCATTCCCAAAAACGGTGCCATATATTTCAGTGCTGCCATGATATTTTGCAATAAACTATTTTTCACAACCAGTTGTGAAGCAAGGAGTTCAGTGTGGTGTTGTGTGTGTGTGTGTGTCTAGCAGCTCAGTTTTATTAGCCCTGGCACACATAGGCCACCTACACACTGCAGCTAAATTCGGTTGGCACTTCACCTTTTGCTTAATCCCATTCTGTACACACACACAATAGTATTATATGGGAGTGACAATCATTCTACAACTGAATTAACTCCCAAAAAATGCAGGCAGTGACAACTACATTAATAAAAAATTCTACCCAGTGTGCCCAGAACCGAACTGAAGAACTAGTTGTTCATGAATTACGACGAGAAGCATCAGAGGTAGATCTCTCGTGTGTCATCTCTCATAAAATTAAAAAAATCAATATTTTAACGTCCATGTCTCATCTGACTCATTCTTGTTGCCAGATCATGCAAGCAAATTAGTGAACAAGAACAAGCCAATAAAAAATGAAATAAATTGGAATGCTTTATGCTGAAAATAAAACATGACCTGCACTTGCTCACTTTAATAACTCCATAAACTTGATCGCTGGATGAGGCAAACTTAAACAAGTCCAAATGCTAAACACGACGCCTCCTCTTGAATGCCCCATAAGCTTGTATATTCAAGCTTGTATATTAAAATTCAGTAATTTCACTTAAATGACAATTAATAGGTAATCTTCATTGCCATTTAAGTGAAATTACTGAACTTAAATATACAAGCTTGATAAAAATGATCATTTTAGAAGAAAATTTCAAATGGCACTTCATATATATATATATATATATATATATATATATATATATATATATATATATATATTATATATATATATATATATATATATGTATATAGTTTCTGGACAGTTTCTGGAGTGAGTTGTGTTCTGTACTCATGGAAAAGGCATTTAGGGTTTAAAGGAGAACTCCGCGAACAATGAACCTTTGGTCTAATAAAACATCGGTACCTAGTCAATCGTTCTCTGAGATTTGTTTTCATGATAATTGAATGTAAAGAGTTTTATCTCTAAAAACTGTTTAGCGTATAATGCTAGTACTGGGGGCATTGACTAAGTAAAAAGAAATCGCTAGTTTATACCACTAACAAGGCTCAAAATAGCCCCACACTAACACAGTAACATAATGAGGGTCCATACATGCAAAACGAAGCATTGAGAACTTTGTAAGTGTTTACAGACCGTTTAATAAGAAGATATGTTATAAAGACAGTTCACTTTGTGTATACAGACAGGAGCCATCTTAGAAAATAAGTCTCGATAAGTCAAACCACGAACGTCGTGCTGGGTGAGCTGAACTGTATGAAGTTCAGTGAACTTCTGAACTGTATGAACGGCGTTCGGGGATCGACTTATCGAGACTATTTTTTAAGATGGCTCCTGCTGTGTATACATGAAGTGAACTGTCTTTATAACGTATCTTTCTTATTAAACGGTCTGTACTCCAATTTGCATGTAGGGACACTCATTATGTTACTGTGTTAGTGTGGGGCTATTTTGAGCCTTGTTAGTGTTATAAACTAGCGATTTCTTTTGTACTTAGTCAATGCCCCAGTACTAGCATTATACGGTAAACAGTTTTTAGAGATAAAACTCTTTACATTCGATTATCATGAAAACAAATCTCAGAGAATGATCGACTTAGGTACCAATGTTTTATTAGACAAAGGTTCATTGTTTGCCAGAGTTCTCCTTTAAATGTGGTTGTCACTCCTGAAACTTTACAGGGTGTACATACGTGGCCATACATGAGAAAGTGTAATGAATGTTTGTGCGTCCTATGTTACTGATGTGAAAGGGACTGTAGCCCTAGCATTGGAAGGTTTTTCCTTTGTGTCCACTCTCTGGTGTCTGGCAGCGATGTGGTTTGGTATGTGAGGAATGTTCTGTCGTAGGTTAAACCAGTAAAAGGGGTAGGGGTAGGATGGGCCAGCTGAGGGGGTGCGGAGTGAGAACTTTGGAGTTGAAGCTCAAAGTGCTCTGTGTGGATGTTTTGGCACAAGCACAAGACTATCCTGATATTAGACTAGACAGAGGCTGATAAATGATTAGGCTTATCTATAGATTTATAAAAGCTGTATTTTCAGCAACCATTACTCCAGTTTTCACATAGCTTAAGCTGTTTTTGTGAAGGATTTCATTATTTGGGTGTTTAATCAGAATCGTGCCACCAACTCTTCCCGTTCTGTTCATGTTTGGAACTGATCAATGAACAAATTAAAAGTAGTAGCTTATGAGTAGGGATGTGAATTTCTGCCAAAAATGGCATTCGTTCAAAAAACAAAATGAACCTTTTATGTGAACCTGCCTTGTTACTGCAATAGCCAACTACCGGTATTTAATCAAATTAGTTTTAATCAAGACTATTTGTGTGATGGCACTGCGCAATACACACAAATGTTGTTTGGATGTTTATTTCATAAACTGGACAATGCTTATTTACAAAGACAAAGCTTATTTAATGTAGCCTATAAATTAATGTATATGTCCAAAAATGGATAATGTCATACTTGTAGTAGTGCTATTGTCATGTAACAATCTGTTTGGTCATAAAATGTATTACCTGAATGAAATTAAGTCTAATGTACTGTCCTGTGGAATCGTTCATTCACAGACAGCATACGAAGATGTGTTTAACTAGATCTTCATCACTGGCAAAAACATGATGCATTTGCAGATCTGCTTTCTCTAGACTAAACTGTAGGTCCACGGCCACTTCACTCAACGCTCTTGATGCTCTTAAATCTTCCTGTTACGACTCTGAGTCGAGTGTGAAAGAAATCGATTCAGTGCGTGCAGGAAACTGAAACAGATCATTCATACTGATTTGCGAACCGATTTAGACGATCTGCCAACTTTGATGTTTGAACAAAATCGACTCAAAAGAATGAATCATTTCTAAATTGAGCATCGCTCATGCCCATAAAAAGATACAGCGCGCTTGGAATAAATTACGCATTTAACAACATTATTGCATTAAAATAAAGTAACAAGGGAAACATCGCCCAATGTAACAAAGTAAATGTAGCCTACTTTGTTACTACCATAGATGGTTACTACCATACACAGTAAAGGTTACTACCCACCTCTGTTATCGTTCACGACAATGCTCTTCCTCTGTTGTTTGTCCTAGATCGTGTAGTAGGAGGTTTCATTCATGTTAGAGACACCGTGTATCCCCAACAGGAAAACACACTGCCGCGCAATCTGTGACAGTAGGTCAATTATATCACATTGGAATTGCGTGAAAAATATAACGATATTCGAAAAAGCAATTTTATGATCGAATTTCGAAAGCAGTTTAGACATTTCGAAGGTCGCGACTCATCCAGTTATCATAGACATCCACTAGACGTCACCTTGGCTACGGCAGTTCATTGGAGCTAATGCGTCAGATAGAGCCGCCATCTTGAAACAGGGGAGCCCCTCCACTTTAATGCATCAGCGTCAATGTAGACACATGTCTAACGGAAATAAAATCATTCAACTCATCATGAATGCGATTTTTCCCTTTTTTTTTTTTGGTTTGTTCCAACAGTCAGACACGTATTTATCATTGATTCCAGAAAAAAATTTTTTACATTAAAAAAAAACATTCTTCCTAGTTCAGATTTCATCCGTGAACATCATATGCTGCACAAAAGTCCGCCACCATCAATGAATTCAAAGTAAAGGCAGAGATAGCAGCGTTACCTAGCTACTTCCTATGACAAGACCCCTGTTCCAAGATGGCGGCAGTTTTGACGCATGCTGAGAACCCCAAGGTCTAGTTTATATGTCTATGCTTAGTTATGAGTAGATTTTTGAATGCTTGTGTGGGAGCTCCATTTGATTTTAATTGTAATTTCTACACATTACTTTGTGTCTGAATTATGCATGTTTACTTATGCTGGTATCTCTATAATCAGCCATTCTTGGTTCAGAGAAGAGTTGCTAAGGCTTTAACAAAGGATGCAGTGAAAAGAAGTCAAGAGCCCTCTCTTCACTTGATTATATGCTTCCCTTTTCTGCAGCTGTGCTGATAGGAGAGGCCATTCTTTAGAATCCTTGGCTGCCATATCTGTGTCTCTGTATCCGAGACGGATAGTGTCATGAACGTTCACAGAGGTTGATGTGAACCACACAGAAGGAAGCGTCTCTGAGAGTCCTCCATTCTGTGAACTGCTTCCAGTTCTTGAAACCTGAGCCCTGAACTTTTTATCTAAAACATTGTCTTTCGAACATGACGTCTATCATAGTTCTGCTTACGACGTCATCAATCCTACATTCCAATCCTACAAGGACACAGTGAGTTATTAAGTCATTGTGTTTAATGAAATCTAGCTTTTAAGCAAAAGATTTTCCAATGCGTTTATTACTCTCTCCTGCATTTTTAAGTTTTTTTGGCCTCTGATATAAGGGTGCCGGGTTCTCAAATGTTAGACTTTTAGTGAGCAAACTGAATCCAGGTGGAGGAAACCCCATACTGTGGATCTGCCCAGCTGTAGATCCTCTTCGTCCCAAACAGCCTTGACCTCCTGCAGCCAGAACAGGAAAGCAGTCAGCACTATTTTATCTTCAGGCATCCTCTGTTCCCATTGGTGGACTTAGTCAGATACCCCTCGTCTCATTAAATGACTGCAGATCAGACTTCTTTCAATGCCTAAAGGAATGACGTAAATTGGTTTTGGCGCTCTAAACAACCTCACTTCTTTTTAAGAGTTATGAGTTATGAGCTATGAAGAGTAGGGTTGCAAAGTTTCCAGAAACTTTCCAGGATTTTCGGAAACTTTCCAGGATTTTTCAGAATCTTTCCAGGATTTTTGGGAAGTTTCTGGAAATTTACTGGAAATATTCAGCCCCTTTGCAACCCCAATGAAGAGTGAGTCCTCTCCAAACCTCTTCTGAGGATGCTAAATGATGTTTAAAACAATCATAATTCTGACTGCCTTTTAGTTTTTCAAAAGCACAGCTGGTATTTTGTTTTAATGAAGGTCTTGGATCAATTTCCTGCAGTCTATTCACACCAGGAGACCTGCAACAAAGCTAATAAAGCTCCCAATATTATGTGAATAAAGGAGCAACTTTATTTCCTTTGGTCATTGAATTTTGCTCTTTGCGAATATGCCTTTATCATTTGTCATGTTGTAGGTAATAGAAGAAATCATCATATAAATCCTGATCTAAAGTAGATATTTTTTGAAGTTTTTGTGGGTGGCAAGAATTTTGCAATTACTTGTATATTATCTGTAGCACAAACAGCGCTGAATGAGTTATATTACAATATTAATACTCGGAGTTTAAGAAAAAGTCACATTCTGTCTAGATTAGCTGTAAAGGATTTACTTTAGAAAGAAGAAAAGATGTCTGGGACCATCATTTTTGAGACGGGTTGGCCAGGTTTATCTTAAATGGTACTACTTGGTTCCACCAGACACACACAAATGCCTGACGTTTCAAGTATGGCCTGAACTCAGCAGTTATCTGAAACTGCAAGGGCAACAGTTTAACAGTGACGTGAAGTTATTTATCTACATCGTTAGCAACATTCTGCAGCAACAGATTCAGGAACTGAGACACCACCCAAATGATCACTTGGAAGAGCTCCCAGGGTGGGTGTGTGTTAGTTCACCCCTGGTTTACAGAGGTTCACCTCAAGGATGCAGAGAGTTGTTCTGCTGTAATACAAATAAATACATAATCCAGTGTAGAAGTGGGTGATGCGACTAAAACATGAGAAACGTTTCTCATGATATTGATAACGTCATGTTACAAACAATAAGAAAAATACAATAGAACAAAGATACAAAATAAGTTGCCGTTTTTTAGGTAAAGTAGGTTTATTTACCGTGTAGTAGTAGTAAGTCTTGACACTATGAGTTAAATATAAATCGATTCTTTTAGGGCTGCAACTAACAATTATTTGGTAATCGATTAATCGGACGATTATTTTTTAGGTTAATCGGATAAAATTTTATTTAATTTTTTTTGTTTATTATAACTAAATAAAACCATAAATCAGGGTTGTGGCGAGCAGGGCGAGGCCTCTGTGATCATCTGATAAACAATCTAATTAATACAGACAACTTCATTATAAAGAAATTGTATATATATTATATAAGATTAGTAGATTAGTGGATAACTCAGCAAAACTTAGCCTAGAAAAATGTGCTCCAACTGTCCGTGTCGCGCGCGCGGCAGGGTAGATCGGCGAGGGAATGAGACCTTATGTGTATGCCTCATGAAGCGCATGTAAAAAGCACATGTAGCATGTAAACAATTCCTGTGACATAATCAGACCAACTAATTGATAATGACATTCGTTGACAATGATTTTCATAATCGATTTTATAGATTCGTTGTTGCAGCCCTACAAATGTTATTCCGTCTTTTATTTGATTTAAGGGCTTCTTCCCGCAGACAGTTTTTCCCACTGGAATGGGAAAGAAACGCATTCCGTTTTTTTTTTTTTTTGCGTGTTTACATAAAAAAAACAATGGAAAAGTTAAAATAGCTTATTGCAATGGAAACTTGTGTTCTGTGTGAACGGCCCCTAATGGCACTTTTCCATTGCCAGTACCAGCTCGACTCGATTTTTTCGCTCCGCTTTTCATTGCAGACAGTACCACCACAAATAGTACCCGGTCGTCATAGTGACGCTTTCCATTCCACGTTGCCCCATCAAGCTCTCGCTGGATCCTCTCTTTGGCAACCAAACAAAGGAAAGTCTGCATATATAGTCTGCAATAATAGTAGTAAGTTTAGTACCTATCTCTGGCCAAACTATTTTAAAATGGCGGGGTTATTCTGCATACTTTATCTGGCGCGTGCAATGATGACGCAGTGAATGGTGACGATTCTCTCTGACCAATCAGCAGTCGGCATTGTTTTCACGTCACATTTTTTTATCGCCTCAGCTCGCCTTAGCTCACTCAGAACCTCTCTGGGGGTGATAAAAATAAAATAAAATATCCCGATAGCAGGTACAGGTACAACTTTTACACAGTGAACAAAACCGAGCCGAGTCGAGCTGGCACTGTGTAGTAGAAAAGCGTCATTAGGCTCTTTGAAATGGTAACAACAGTACCAACTTTTGGATTTAAAATAAAATAATGAATAAATGTTGTTTTTGGGGTATACAGCCGTGAATTAGTTGCACACTGCAAACACGTCATTAAGCCCTTGCTGCTTCTGCAACGCTGCATACACACTGCAAACAGACTGTGTGTGAACCTGCTGTCAGTGATGCACAAAACCATCCTGAAACATGACCAGTACTGTGTATTGGTTTGCTGTACAGTGCGGAGGAAGTAGTTCTCTTTATGAGCTTATTGAATCAGAGGTCTTGCTTGAGTAGGAGGCTGGAGGACATTTAGAACATTGAATGTGATCATCTGTGTCCAATCGGATTGTTCTGTCTCTGCCTTGAGTTATTAATGTCCTCAGTGTGTCCTAACACTGTGGTCAGTATTGGCCATTGCCCACAGTCCACGTGCATCAATGTTTGATTAAAATGAGCGGAAGTTACAGAGATCAAAGCACTTAAAACATGCTTTCTCATGCACAGGGTAATGTCCATTCAAGAAACTCCAGCATACTTAGTTGTCTTTTAACTCTTTGTGCCAGAGAAATGAAACGCATAAGCAGGGCGGTGGTCAGTTTGGGTCACATTGAAGCTACCACATCAGTATCCGTTAAATGACTTTGCGAATCAAAATTCATATCTTAGAAGAAATATCTTAGAAGAAACCCACCCTCAAATAAATGGCCACATGATGTGCCTTATTGACCTCTTGCAGAGGTTTAGTATCGCTATGAAATGATTTCTTCAGAATTTTCCTATAATCCTTCACATTTGAAGTCGCAAAACTATGCCGTTTTTGGAAGACCAACCTGTTTATGAAGTGAAATTTACAGATGGGTGAGAAAGCTGCTTTGGATAGAGTCAAGATGTGACATAACGAGTTTCACAGATGTTTTATGGTTTGCATTTTAGGCTGACATGGCATTTTCATTTGGCACTGATTTTCATTTCAAATGAGCCACTAAAACTTTCCGTCTGTCGAAAGACAGAATAATCCTAAAGTACAATGTTGAATAAATACACAAATATTTTTAATCAGGGGAGAAAAATAACTTAATGTATGTTTATTTTGCAGGATTACATAGGTGAACATGTGTCTTCTGTATTTGATAAATCACTTTCTGGTGTTTTGTTGTTGTTGCAGTTTTAGGCCCTTTTAGATGTCAAAATATATTGAGTTGAATTAAAGGCTCAGATGAGCTTAAATTAAAATGCTGACCCTTTTTTCCTCTGTCTCTTTTACAGATCGTGAGGACCAATCAATTCTTTGCACGTAAGTAACCATTAGGTCATCTCTTTTCAACTGTTACAGGTTACATCAGTCAGTTTGGGCTGATGGAAGTGATGTCACATCCCAAGGGTTGCACAGGAATCAGCTTTTTTGGAAGCATGCGTTTACAGCCATGAGTCATGTATCATTTCGGCATTAAATATCAGTAGCTGCAGCTGTTCGGCATGTAGAGCATCTCACACTGAGTCAGACCCACAGCAAATATTAGTCAGTATATAAAAATTCATCCATAGAAATGTGTGCTCTTGATGCATTAAGCCTGAATTATTGTCTTTGCGCATTGCAAATAAGTAAACAGTCTCTCATATCTTTAAAACATGTCTATGTAACTGACGGAGAGTAGGTTTTTACATCGTCTCTCAAAGTTCGACCCCTTCTGACCTACTGATACCACTGCAGCACACCCACTATGAAGGCATGATGTCCATAAAACCATATGTATCTGGAATGCAGGGTTAAGGAATCTTGCAGTCAATAGCTTGAAGACAAAAAAGCAGACATATTTAAGAGCTCTTAAACGAGCTGATTTACCAAAAATGTCATCATTTACTCACCTTTGTTGTCTATAAACCACCATTTGACATTTCCCTCTAAAAATGCTGAAATGGCTATGGAAAATGCATCAATTGAAGGTGAAGAGATGACCATTTAATTCATACTTGTATAGCCTAAAAAGTACATTCAGAATTTTTTTTTTCTGTCGACATTACGTAATATGTGCTATGCCTTTATGTAAACCTGTAGTGTACAGCGTTCATCCAATCAATGACGCTGACACCGCAAATATGAACGTTAACCCTGGCTGTAGGAATGTGCAGTGTGAAACGCCAGCGTAAAGAATACCCAGGAATAATGGTTAACCACAGGTAAATTATGAGAATGACCCAGGGTTAGCTATTTCAAGTGTGAAAAGCCCCTTGGAATATAGCGCACAATCATATGGACTACTTTTTATTAACTTTTTACCTTTTTGGAGCTCTGAGGGCCAATCCAATTCTATTGTATGTAAGAAACAGACATTCTGCTTTTAAGGGTCTTAATTTTTCTTTAGAGAGTTTACAAATAGATTGTTAGACAAATAATCAACCATCTGTTTGACACATTAGTAACAATGGCGCATATATACACTCACCGGCCACTTTATTAGGTACCCATGCTAGTAACGGGTTGGACCCACTTTTGCCTTCAGAACTGCCTCAATTCTTCGTGGCATAGATTCAACAAGGTGCTGGAAGCATTCCTCAGGGAGTTTGGTCCATATTGACATGATGGCATCACACAGTTGCCGCAGATTTGTCGGCTGCACATCCATGATGCGGATCTCCGTTCCACCACATCCCAAAGATGCTCTATTGGATTGAGATCTGGTGACTGTGGAGGCCATTTGGGTACAGCGAACTCATTGTCATGTTCAAGAAACCAGTCTGAGATGATTCCAGCTTTATGACATGGCGCATTATCCTGCTGAAAGTAGCCATCAGAAGTTGGGTACATTGTGGTCATAAAGGGATGGACATGGTCAGCAACAATACTCAGGTAGGCTGTGGCGTTAGCAACGATGCTCAATTGGTACCAAGGGGCCCAAAGAGTGCCAAGAAAATATTCCCCACACCATGACACCACCACCACCAGCCTGAACCGTTGATACAAGGCAGGATGGATCCATGCTTTCATGTTGTAGACGCCAAATTCTGACCCTACCATCCGAATGTCGCAGCAGAAATCGAGACTCATCAGACCAGGCAACGTTTTTCCAATCTTCTATTGTCCAATTTCGATGAGCTTGTGCAAATTGTAGCCTCAGTTTCCTGTTCTTAGCTGAAAGGAGTGGCACCCGGTGTGGTCTTCTGCTGCTTGTAGCCCATCTGCCTCAAAGTTCGACGTACTGTGCGTTCAGAGATGCTCTTCTGCCCACCTTGGTTGTAACGGGTGGTTATTTGAGTCACTGTTGCCCTTCTATCAGCTCGAACCAGTCTGGCCATTCTCCTCTGACCTCTGGCATCAACAAGGTATTTCCGCCCACAGAACTGCCGCTCACTGGATGTTTTTTCTTTTTCGGACCATTCTCTGTAAACCCTAGAGATGGTTGTGCGTGAAAATCCCAGTAGATTAGCAGTTTCTGAAATACTCAGACCAGCCCTTCTGGCACCAACAATCATGCCACGTTCAAAGTCACTCAAATCACCTTTCTTCCCCATACTGATGCTCGGTTTGAACTGCAGGAGATTGTCTTGACCATGTCTACATGCCTAAATGCACTGAGTTGCCACCATGTGATTGGCTGCTTAGAAATTAAGTGTTGGAGCAGTTGGACAGGTGCAGTTGGACAGGTGTACCTAATAAAGTGGCTGGTGAGTGTATGTATATCTATGGTGCAATAGAAAGACAAAAAAACAAAGAATTATATATGTTATATACATATTACATAACATATCACTTGAAAATAATTTTCCTATTTTGGACCGTTTTTGTTTAATTCACCCGTTTGCTTGACATTTTGCTATTCTATTTCTTTGAATAAAGCCAGTATTAAGTGAATGTCTTTACAGGCCTTTGTGGAAAATGTCTGGCTATCTGTCTAAAGATTTTTTCCATTTATGGGCAGATTAGGGAGAAGAATATTTGAATCCGGCCTTTTGTGAAGAACTGTATTTCTTGTATCTGTATCACTGTGTTATGAGGTTAAGTAATTAAAACACCATCTTATGCATTCCTAGAATATGAAATAAGACTTTTTATGTTTACATATTAAAAGCTATTGTGTAATGCACCAGTGCTGCTAAAAGGAACTGCAGCTGGAAAAACAAACGGCAGATGCAGGATGTAGCCTGATGGCTTATTTAGCTTGTGGAATGCATTGATCATGCAAATGTACATAAATATGTATCCAATCTATTGTTTTGGGGTAAAGCTTTAAAAAAAGCTGTTGTCTTGTGACGTTTTAATGTTTGCTTTTAATTGTAATTTTCTTTTGCAGAGGGGAATCAGGTGCTGGAAAGACCGAAAACACTAAAAAAGTCATCCAGTACCTGGCTCACGTTGCATCGTCACATAAAGGAAGGAAGGACCACAACATTCCAGTGAGTTCCTTATTTCAGCCATTCGCTGAATCATTCATTTTGAAATCCGTGTGGGTTTCAAAATGAATGATGGCTGAAATAAAAGGGAATTCACTGCTTGTCGTCTACTCCTTATGTGAATCACCATGAGCCAGGTACCTGAATGACTTCATGTTTTGGTCCACCTGATTCCCCTGCAAAAGAAATTACAATTGACAAACATAAACGTCACAAGGACAGCTTTTTTAAAGCTTTACCCCCTGGATTGGATACGTGTTATATTACATTTTGCATGATCAATGCATTCCACAAGATAAATAAGCCATCAGCTATGTACATATTTTTATCCCAGTAGTTCCTTTTGCGCTCATACATACATATGGCTAATATGTAAAAACATAAAAGTTGTTATTTATTCTACAGAATGATGAGTGTTATTGCTTAACTTTCTCATAAGTGATAAATCATTCTTCACAAAAGTGGCAAATTTGTCTTCTCCAATCTCCCGTAAATGGAAAAAATCTTGACAATGGCCCAACATTTCAGCAAACAGCCTGTAAACGTTCACTAATACTGGCTTTATTCAAAGAGAAAATAAGACGACAAGATAAATAAACAAAACCATTCCAAGTGGGAATTTTGAGTAATATGTATATAACATATATAATTCTTGTTTTTGTCTTCTATTGCGCCCATCAGATATACATACGCTCACCAGTCTGCAGTATTATTTCTCAGCGGCCGATAAGTGAGTGACACATATGACATGGTCAACAATATCCCAGTTCACCAACCAACATCATTATAGGGAGAAGGTGATTAACATGGTTAAAAAGAACCAATTGACAGTGTTCGTATCCACAGCTAGCTATGTGTTTTCTGAAACTCCCTAATCTACTACTCGGATTTTCAGAGCGCACAAACTTTGGTTTTCAGAAAATGGTAAAAAAAACATCCATATAAGACGGCAGTTTCTGCTGGAATACCTTGTTGACTGCCAGAGCAGATGGCCAGGGTAACTGATGAAGGGCAACAGCCACCTGTACAGCATCTGATACATTTTGAGGCAGGATGGCTCTGCAGGCACACACCATGCCTCCCTTCAGAAGAGACAGGGGAAAGTTATTAGCAGAGCTCATCCTGGACAATGCAAAGATGAAAAAGTTGCCTATGAGTCTTCTATACTGTGAAGCATGGGGAACTTGGCGTCTTAGGTGAAATGTCCTTATATGCCAACTTCAGTCATATAGTGGTATATTCACATTTTGGCCCCTTGGCCAATTTGAGCATCATTGCAGACGCCACACTTACCTGAGTATTGTTGCTGACCTCCATCCCTTTTATGCACAATGTACCCTTCCAATGGTTCCAGCAGGAGCGGCCCATGTAGTAGAGCTGGAATCATCTCGTTTTACTTGGAACATGACAATGAGTTCGCTGTCAAATGGCCTCACAGTCACCAGATCTCAATAAATGGGGTATTTAGATAAAAAGCAAAGATTCGCATAATGATCTGCACACCAACAATCTCGGCAAGTATGATCCCATCTATGACCAAACTCCTCCTCTCGATGTCTTCCCAGCACCTTGAATGATGTCCTGCCCCACCAGCTCTGAGGGGCAAAGGGTCCCAACCCTCTTTCTAATTAATGGCACATGATGTGTATCCCGCCATTGTACTAATGTGTCAAACAGATGAGTTGATCTTGTCTAACGTATT
>JAQIUQ010006492.1:0-67006 GCA_030378365.1 Hybognathus amarus
AGCATTTATAAAACCTCTAGTTATAGAACCAATATGCATCACTCATACATTTTAGAAAACAGATACTTGCATCACTGAAATAATGCATTACTCACATACATTTTAAAAACAAATATGCAGTCACTGATATACATTTCAAAACAAACAGTCATTTGTCATTACTTGGCATACATTTTAGAAAACCGATATGCATCATTGATATAACATTCAATAAACCCATATGTAACATCAGCTTAATACATTTTTTAGAAAACCGATATGCACCTACTTATTTAACATCATTTAGAAAACCGATTATGCATCACTTGAATGCATTCTCGAAAACCGATAATGCATCACTGATTTAACATTTTAGAAACCAATATGCATCACTTGCATGGTACATTTTAGAAAACCCATATGCATCACTGATTTAACATTTTTAGAAAACCCAATATGCATCACTGATTTACATTTTAGAAAACCAGTTAGCATTCACCCCATTAACATTTTCAGAAAACTGATATCCGTCACCTGATATGCATTCTAGAAACCAATATATGTACAACTTTAAATACATTTTTAGAAATCCTTATAAGTGCATCACTGATTTAACGTTTTATAGTCTTATATGCATTCACTTGCATACATTTGGCAAATCAGATGCATCATCCATATACATTTTTAATAAACCGATATGCATCACTTTAATACCATTTTAGAAAACCGAATAATGCATCACTGATTAATACATTTTAGAAACACACATGCATTCACTTGATATACATTTTCAAAGACAATTATACATGAATGCCATTATTTACATTTTAGAAAACCGTAATATGCATCACCGTACGTTTTAGAAAACAAACATATTGAGTAGCTAATTACATTTAGAAAACCAGAATATGCATCACTTTAATACATTTTAGAAAACCGATATTGCATCACTTGCATACATTTTGGAAAACCGATATGCATCACCGATATACATTTTAGAAAACCTTTACAGGACATCATTAAATATACATTTTAGAGAGTACTCATTTGCATCACTTGCATTTACATTTTAGAAACCGAATATGCATCACTAATATACATTTTAGAAAACCGATATGACATCACTGATTTACCTTTTAGAAAACCGATTTGCATCACTTAAATACATTTAGAAACAAATATAGTCACTGGTTTACATTTGGAACACCAATCCATCACTTAGTGATTTTAAAATCAATATAGTCAGTGATTTACATTTTGGAAAAACAAATATAATTCACTTACATATGTTTAGAAAAACCGATATCATCATTTACATAATGTCACTTGCATACATTTAAAGAAAACGATATGCATCACTGATATACATTTAGAAAACGATTCTAAATTCTGATTGTATGCACCGTGAGAGCTGAAATGAACTGTTGCACTGTCTATTCTGATTTTTAAAACTAAGAAATGTAACTTTTTATTGAACATTACTGTATTTTATATAGCAGTAGCCTCAACTTTATGAGAAACAATTTGCATGAATTGCAGTGATTGTACAACATTAAAGTAGATTTTAGTACTATTTTATAATAATATAAGAAGTATTGTATAATTCCTCAAACTCACTGATGACAGCTGTGCCACTCCCACTGATGTCTGGGTTTGACCGGCAGAAGCCGAGTCGTTCCCATGTTCCTGACTTTCTGTGGGAAGCGAAGGAGAACCCTGTAGTCTATGTCTCTCACCGTGGGTCTGTACGCAGATCTGAAACATGAAAGATATGAACTTATGGATCACAGGGTCATGACAGAACACTGATGATGACTGTGCACCCAACTGATAATTAGTTTGGATATGTTTGTAGATTAAACCAGACAACATTTATTTTCAGACTACACTCAGTCTGCTATTCGACATGGTAAGAAATTGCAAACTCAACATGCACACTATGCACATTTTCTGTCATTTTTGTAATTGAACAGAGCATTAATGGCCTTTTAATCATTCACAGGATATTAATTTTTTCTACTAGTAAACATGTAAATATCAACAATGACATCATCATGGTTGAGTATTCAAAAATTCAATTTAAAAACTAGTAACTATAATTCTTGATAACTGTAATTGTATTTTCACTATTATGTCACCATAGGCTGTCATTCAAATTCAACTGTTATCAAGAATTGATTTCGTACTAGTTTAGCTTACTAGAAATTTCATATCAGACACAATTCTTACTGGTAATTTTTTTATATCAATAATTAAGTGGTTACTGGTCTGTTCTTGATATCAGCTAGTAAAAAAAATTAATTATTGACATCAATAATTCGATTGTCACTAGTGACGATGTTCATTTATGATTTCATGAACCGTGATAGTCACTAGTAAAAAAGCCATTTTAGATATCTGAAATTACTCTCCTAATTACTGATATCAGAAATACATTTTCAGATAAAAGAAATAACAAATGTAACACTGCTGACACACATTTACAGATATCAAGAATTAATATTTCAACTAGTGACAATTGAGATATCAGGAATGAACCATTTTACTAGTAACCACGTCATTATTGATATAAAAGTTATGATTTTTACTACACTCAAAGAAAATCCTAGGTTGTTTCCACCCAAATTTGGGTCAAATATGAAAAAAAAAAACAGAACAAAAAACAAATGTTGGGTTAAAAATGTAATTTGAAGATTTTAAAAAGTTGAAGATTTTAAATTACACTTTTAACCCAACATTTGTCCATATTTGACCAACTTTGGGTAAAAACAACCCAGCATTGTTTAGAGTGTAGTAATGACTATTTCTGATACGTAAAATTGGAAATTCAACTAGTAAGAAATACATTTTTCAACAATTGAAAAATTGAATATAAATTTAATTTAAACGAGTGAAAATACAATTACAGATATCAAGAATTATAGTTTTTTACTAGTTGAAATGTAATCCTTGATATCAAGAAATCCTATTTCAGCCAGTGATGACATCATTGTTGAACAAGAGTTAACATTGTTACTAGTAGAAATCTAATTCCTGATATCAAGAATTATCATTTTAACTAGTGAAAATGTAATTGTTTGATATAAGAATTCATAATTAAAAGTCAAAACGGCATACTATAATCTAAATATTTTTTAGGTCCGCTGTAAATCCACACAGATAATAATTCCTAAGATGATGTGTGTATTCACACACCGCGCCAGGCAGTTCTCCTCCGCCGCGCACCGGAGCGCGTACATCTGGACGCGCTGAATATATGAGCCCGCCTGGATGGAATATGGATCTGGCACAAGGTCCGGAAGACCTGCAGACAAGCATAACCTATACTGAAAACATGCCCTTTAAACAAACCCCGCGCATTGACACATATGTTGAGGTTAAATTCGTGCTTTACGCACAGCTCACCGTTCTGGAAATATCTGGTGCCGTACCCGGTGCCAGGCGGCGGTCTGCGGGGAATGAGCGTCCTGCCCCCGGGAGGATAGATGTTGTAGAACACGGTATTCCTGTTGCGTGGATCATCTCCTGCCATACTTTCAGACGTTGTTCCCTGCTCAACAGGGACATTTGGAGGTTGCGCTCTGGGGAGACCCGCTTCATTATTTCCATAATCTGAATCGAAGGTGTTTGGATTCTCCGTGGGCGCGGCCAGCTGTTGGAGATTGGCAACCACTGGCGCCCTCCGTGCGGTATTTCCCCCTGTGCAGGGGCTCTTCCACCACCTGAGTATTCAGACAGGACCGTGGCGTTACTTCTGGTTCCTCCTGGCGCTGTTCTGAGCCTCTGGCGCACATGCATTTGTCTGGCACCCGGTGCGCGGCTGTTGGCCACTATATACTGCATGCGGTCGGGGCCCAAAAGCGCGGTGCTGCTGTCCGGTGCGCTGATAGTGGGTCTCTCAACCGATTCCACTCGAATTCGCATGGTCCCGTCCCGGGAAGCATCTCTGCTCGGATAAACCCTGGACTGTCTTCTGGACAGCACCGGTGCGTGATACTCAGAGCCGGTGCTCATTAAACTGAACACCTGACCGTTATTCACCCACTTGATCCGGTTCCTCCAGGGCGCGGAACTTTGCGCGCTGATAAAATTAGTCAGTCCTTGAAGTAAATACAAAACTAAAATCAAGTTTGGCATCTTAAGATACATTTTAAAACTGGACAGTCAGTGATATGGTTTCCCAGCACAGATGATGTGGGACTCTGGAGTGCGTAAACGGCATAGTCCGAGTCTTCCGCGAAACACTAAAAACGAGCAGAAGAGAAGCGGACAGGCATTGATCAAACTGTGGGAGTTCACGCGCATGCACAGTCAGCAACATTCGCTCTTAACCCTCTCCTCGCCGAGCAAACTGGTGTCTCAATACTTCTGCTCAAGCACTAGAGTGAGTTAGGCCTATAGCGTTTGATGATTTATCAAATACATTTACGCATTTGAAATGCATTTCAAAAACACACCAATGTCCCCTGGGATAAAATCTGGAATTCTTAATCATAAACAGGTTTCAGGATTTTTGGTAAAAGACAGATGTGTTGAAAATGCTTTACCTGATTTGTTGCTCTCAGCCTTTTAGGTGAAACTCGAAAAATTACAATATCCTGCAAAAGTTCGTTTATTTCAGTAATTCTACTTAAAAGGTGAAACTGATATATTATATAGACTCATTACATGCAAAGTGAGATATTTCAAGCCTTTGTTTGTTATAATTGTGATGATTATGGCTTACGGCTTATGAAAACCCCAAATTCAATTTATTAGTTTCACCCTTTAAGTTGAATTACTGAAATAAATGAACTTTTGCACGATATTCTAATTTTTCAACTTACACCTGTATATTGGCTTGTAAATCTCTCATTATGGCGCTGTTGATCATTGCACTACACTGTAATGTCCACAGGATGGCAGTGTGCACTAACAGAAACACAGCAGTGGTTTTGGATGTTGGATTCTATACAAGGCCACGGCCAGTGAGTTAGATATACATGCTATCTTCTTAACTTTAAAAATAAATTATTCATAAAACCCGCTGAAATGGGTTGGGTTCATAGGGTTCGGGTTGTATGACGTTTGATCCAGTAAAGGCGTGTTAGGGGCGGGGTTTAGGGGCAGCGCTATGGGCTACTGGCCCGGCAGTGGAAACGCAAGCCCGGTGCTATTAAGGCCCGAGGCCACTGGCTGGGTTCGGTGAATGTAACCCTTTAAATAAATGGGTAAATTAACATCAGAAAATGTAAAACGTATGTTTACTATAAACTTCAGTTAAAACTGTAAACTTAAAACCTAAAATGTACCGTGTTTTTTTTTTTTTTACATTTAAATGTTGTTGAAATAATGTCAGTTTATGAAAAAACATGAATTCAACGTCAAAAGAACGTTGAACACCCACCCATGACTATCCATTCATGCACATTTGAGTCAAATGGTCTGTAAAAAAAAAAAAAAAAAAAAAAAAAAAAACCTAGCTATACAATAATAACTGTATAACTGCCCAACAGCTTTAACAAACATCACAACATAAATACTTTTTGATGATGACCTCTCACAGATCAATAGTAAATCGTCAAACTTCCCGACACGTGACCCTACAAGAGCTCTCACTGATTGGCTGTCTGTCAGCCGCAAAAAACAAATAAATAAACAAAAACAAACAACAACAACAACAACAACAACAACAAAATCACGTTTTAGAGAAGAAAAAATTCATGTCATGATTAACATCACTATACTTTCTACTCAAGGACTTTGACAGAATTGTAGTGGAGTAAAAAGTACAAAATTTGTCTTTAAAAAGTAGTGAAGTTAAAGTAACAAGTTTCCAGAAAAAAAAATATACTCAAGTAAAGTACAGATACTCAAAAAGGTGTACTTAAGTACAGCTTTCCATCAGCTTTTTGGGCTTGTGGATCATGGGATATATTACTTGCTTGGGACAAAAGTGGACGCGGACCGTCAGAATGGATAGCTATACATCAATACCGATCTATAATTCAATGAAAAAAAATGTTTATTTGTCTCATTTTGTAGTATTAGCTGTGTGCGTAAAGCGCGCGTGTCCAAATGCGCACCAGGATAACGCGCTGAGAAAAATGATAAACTAAAACTTAATTTGTACGAAATGTAATTTCGATGGATAGTCTACTTAAGTACAGTACTCAAGTAAATGTACTTCGTTGAACTGGTGTTGTTTACTCACTATGGATTCAACATTAAAATATCAACGATGTTTTTAGTTGTGCGTCAAATAACATTATTTGTCTACAACCTCAAAATTAAACGATTATCCAACAAAGGCACCGGTGATTCAACCGTGACTCGACGTTAAAATGCCACCTGGGCAGTCGCGGAACTAATAAAGCCAAATATGGCGAGAGCTGCCGAGAGTAACGTGACACTACAACCAGAAATAGATGAGATGAGATGTGGAAACACCCCTGACACAACCTCCATAAGAGCACGAGACCCACCGCAGCAACAGACACTCACACTCCCCTCAGCGGAAGATAGGCTACTAAGATACAGTTTAGACTACAGTAAGTATCAAACATTACATTGAGATCTTTACTTGTGTGTCTAAAAGTGCAAAATGTGTAAAACAAAATCACAAGCAGAAGCGATGCTTTCCACCAGGCTTTGGACATTGTGTGTAGCGAGCGAATAGCAAATAAAATCTCCTGGTTGTGTTGTGTCACTGTTGGGTTTGTTGAATAAAATCTTCCCCGTGTTTCCTCCCGACATCAAACTAATGCTGCTACGCTTTTGAAATTATTTCATTCGTAAATCTAGGTGTCCAGAGCTGCACTCACCTTTGTGTGATTTTACGAAGATGGTCTTTAATGGTTTGAGCACAAGATTCCCCAAAACTTTGGAATATATCTGATGCCACGTACAGAAACATTATTCTTCAAGGAATTTCCATCTAAATGATAGTGCCTAAAATAAGGGCTGAAGGTCACCTTTAATTTACTTCTGGAAACAGGTGAGGAAAATGCATTTTTGCCTTTCAAGAGCTTTCCATCAGCTCTTGGGCTTGTGGATCATGGACTATATTACTTGCTTCGGACAAAAGTGGACGCGGACCGTCAGAATGGATAGCTATACATCAATACTGATCTATAATTCAATGAAAAATATGTTTATTTGTCTCATTTTGTAGTATTAGCTGTGTGCGTAAAGCGCGCGTCTCCAAATGCGCACCAGGATTACGCGCTGAGAAAATGATAAACTAAAACTTAATTTGTCCGAAATGTAATTTCGATGTAGTCTACACCCTATGTCTTCTAGATTAATTTTATCGTGTATGAGGATTTAATAAAATTTAACTACATTTTAAGAGCCTACACAACTAAAACATAGGCATACCCTTTGATACTATTTGTAATAAAGCATTCATTCTTTTTTTATCTTGTTCTAGTCATAAAAAGATAGTTATTGATTTACTGACTTTGTTGATATCGTGTTTAATGACTGCACGATGTTGAGATATGATCATCATTCACGTGTCATTGCGCTCTCGTGTTACCAAAAACTCGCATATATGAGCGAAATTCCCGCTGACACTCGTTTCCTGAAGTCTGTAATGTTCTTCGATTTCAACACCCATAGGTCGATGTGCATATTCCCTAACTGAACATGGGATGTGTGAATGTAAAGGTCACGGGTTCGATTACCAGGGAAAGCACGAACTGATAGGAATGTAAATGTGTACCTTGAAATGCAATGTAAGTCGCTTTGGATAAAAGCGTCTGCCAACTGCATAAATGTAAATGCGTCACGCGTTAAACAGATGCATATGCCGGTGGACACGTGTTCTGCCAGCTGAGACGCCTATCTAAAATTAAACAGACTGCTGTCCAGCTAGAATAGGAGCATATGTTCTGTGTCTGCTGGAAAAAGAAACCTGGTGTGACTTGCCAACTGGTTCAGACTGGTAAATATCAATTGACCTGCAGTTTGTCCGTGTTGGTAAACCAGCCTGGCCATTCAGTTTGATTAAGCGCGACCTGTACCATGATGGTAGTTAAACAATATCAGGGTTGAAGGATTAGTTGACAAAACCTAACCAATCCAATCAGGCTTTGTTGGTAGGCCATCCCATGATGCTGATCATCTTCAATCGGCTTCTGCTTCTGAGTTTAGGTGTGACGTCAGGAGCGAACAGCCAATCACATGCTGAGAAAGAGCGAAACTGCGATTGTAAGAGATCATAAAATTGAGAATAAGGCTGGGCAACGATTAATCGCGATTAATCGTATCCAAAATCAAAGTTTGTGTTTACATAATATATGTGTGTAGTGTGTATATTTATTTTGTATATATAATTTAATATAGATATAAAATAAAAAATATACAAAATAAATACAAAATTATTGGTATACTAAATTATATATATATATATATATATATATATATACAATAAATATTTGCATGTATATACTGTATATATATTTATACATAATTTATATTAATATAATATTTATATATTATTAACACATTTTCTTAAATATATACATGCATGTGTGTGAATTAATATATATATATACAAAATAATTATACACAGCACACACATATATAATATAAACACAAACTTTTATTTTGGATGCGATTAATCACGATTAATCGTTGCCCAGCCCTAAAAATATTAAACATTTAAACAAATTTACACAGCAAGAGGCAATATATATATATATATATATATATATATATATATATATATATATATATATATATATATATATATATATATATATATATATATATATATTCAATAAATATTTGCGAAAGAGTGAAACTGCGATCGCAAGAGATTATAAAATTAGAATAAAATCAGGGCTGGGCAACAATTAATCGTGATTAATCGTATCCAAAATAAAAGTTTGTGTTTACATAATATATATGTGTGTGTAGTGTGTATATTTATTTTGTATATATAATTTAATATAGATATAAAATACAAAAATATACAAAATAATACAAAATTATTGGTATACAAATTATATATATATATATATATACATTATATAAATATTTGCATGTATGTACTGTATATATATTTATACATAATTTATATTCAATATAAATATTTTATATATTATTAACACATTTTTCTTAAATATATACATGCATGTGTGTGAATTTATATATATACAAAATAATTAAACATATATAATGTAAACACAAACTTTTATTTTGGATGTGATTAATTGCGATTAATCATTGCCCAGCCCTAAAAATATTAAACATTTAAACAAATTTACACAGCAAGAGGAAAACAGCTGTCTATGAAAGAGGACAACTAAAAGAAAAAGTCTCGCTACTGTATATCAGTACAAGTAAAAGTTGTGAAGTTCTATACAGATGAACATTTAAGCTCGCAAGTAGTCATCTTATAGCTATCTATCGATTCTAAAGCGCATTTACATTACCTTTATATATTTCTTCATAATTGATTAACTAAAATTGTCCATGCGTGATTGATTAAGGGTATAATAATTACAACAATATCTAAATCATACAAATCATGATTATTCTAAATTATATGACTAAAAGCCAGATTTAATCGTTAAAAAGCATTTGCTATGTTGTGACCTTTAATTTGTAGCCTAGTAGAAACACGTGAAGGGACTTTTATCGCATCAGTCATGTGACACTTTGCTTAAAGCTGATTGGTCCAAGTTCGGTTTGCAACCTCTCATCTGGAGCATCACCTGACCCGGGCTAGGTTAGCCATGGAGCAAACTAACCTGAAACATATCTGGCCAGCCACCTAAACCGGCTTCATGATACAGGACCCTGGTCCTGCTAATTAAACTGGTAAAGCACGATTTTGGTCTGTGATTAAACAGTCCGATTAGAAGAAACCAGTACAACATATCTAGTGCCAAAAACACAACATATACTTTATTTTATTAGCACTTATCAGCCGCACTGAAGCATAAACAGCTTATTTTAAAGAATAAAAAACATTCCTTCTAATCTTTCATTATAAAATATTTAGGGCCCTATAAAATCCGTTTTATTTTTTCCCAAATTCCATTTTATTTTTTTCCCAAAATTCCGCTTTTTCCGTTTTAATTTTTGCAAATTCCGTTTTTTCCGTTTTAATGTTTGGGAATTCATTTTTTTTACCTTTACTGTTATTTTAGTTGTAAAAAGAGTGTCCTTTTTATTCCGTGATCACAGAAATTATAGGGCCCTAAATATTAAACTACCAATTTATAATTAATTATAATACATAAATATTTAAGTTGAAGTTCAGATATTTATACAGATTTAAAAAAATCTACATCATTTTTCTATAAACTCTGATATAAACTCAACAATTGCACAAAAATGCAAATGCTAATTTACTTCTAATAATCCAGAAAAAAATTATGATAATGAGCAGCATTTGCCTATTTATAATTAGAAATGTATGTAAAGGTAAACAGCATAACTCTAATAATTTACATAAGTTCTATAAAGTATTTATTTTAGTGAATGTATTTATAATATTTCATTGTTATTTGCATAAAAAATATAAAAACAAACTGAGTCAAGATGCTGTAAATAATACACACACACACACACACACTACATAACTCCATTACTGTTATGGTTCAAATTTAAGTTTATACATTTAGACAGATAATATTTTATACAGAATTTAGATTTAGATAGAATATATTAAATAATAATAAAAATATTATTATTTCCACTGAATCTTTTAAATAAAATCTGAAACAAGAATGCAAATGCTAGTAACTCCTAATCCAAAAAAACACCTCAACATAAAATAATAATAAAATTACATTTTCATTGTTTCAAAAGTGTCAGGCTCTATTAATAACACAAGATATGGGTCTGTCATCTGACATACGAGTGACAGCGTCCCTCACACATCTACAGCTGCCGATGGCTCTTCAACTATCTCAGTCATGAGGGTGTGTGTGACGACAACACATGCTCACAATGAGTCTCACACATTGCAATCAAACCAAAAATTCTTCAGACACCATCATTTTCAATATTTGTTTTACCAGTGATTGCAGGACTAGTTCATTTATAAATAAAGTAAACTGTGACATATTACTCATACAGTGACTAGTGAAATGTATGGACATTTATTCCGACACTTTGACCTGATCATGTTTGCTATAGTGTTTGTCCTTTAGTTGCTAATGTGACCTTTATACACACATTGAACAACATGTTTGGTGATTGTAGGAGCTAAACTGGTATTATCTGAATTGTGTAGTTAAATTTAACACCTGACAGATATTCAACATAATTCATGTGTGAGTCTAACAGAAGGACGGACAAAACCAGTGAAATGTCATAACTTCATAACATGAGTTATTGTTCTTGACGTAGCGTGATGTTGGAGTCGTTCTCACCTCGTGGTCTCGGGGTCGAGGGGCCGAACCGGTTCAAGAGCATGCATTTCTATTTCCATCTCACATCTCCTTCTCTCTGACACTGAAGGCATGCAGCCTAAATATATCAGTGCACACATGCAGCGACAGCATGCAGGACTGAGAAATGCACAGCAAGCACAGTGTTAGTATGAGAAAATGTGTCTCAGATTTGCAACACATTTGCATTTTAAAAGTCAAACACTTCTCATGCATTCTCATCGGTGCATTAACTTTATAATATATATGTGAATCATTTACTCATTATGTCCATTTCTGCAAATTAATTTTACACTGTAAAAAATGGGTAACATTTTATTTTACAGTGTCCATTTTTACATATGTTACATGTAGTAAATTATGCAATAATTACATGCAACTAACTCTCAACCAATCCCTAATCCTAAAAAAGTGCCTGTTGTTAATTATCATTAACATGCACTTAAATATATAATTGCACTGTAACAATGACTATGAAAAAAAATAATAATAATTTATAATTTAAAAAAATAATAATAATAAATAAAAAAGAATGAAAAATGAAAAAAAAAAATAATAATAAATTAAGTGAGTTGATGCCTAAAACAAGATAAAACATCTGTTAGTCAGAAAATTAATCGTTCCCCTGTCGAATTATGTTATTTTTTCTCATTTAGTTTTGATATTTTTTTTTTTACAATAATCATCTTGTTAAATGTTTAAATGAGACAACCCTTGGCTAATGGGTGACCTTATACAAATATATTCTACTTCTGAATTGAAAACGAAGAACAACTTGTCGCCTATTTATGCCTGAATCTAGCCAAGTCAAGCCATGAAAAAGGAGTCATTAATTTTGTGAATAATTTGTTATTGTGCTGTCTATAAGCTCGTTCATATAAACTTAATATTGCTATATAACACGGAAAAATGAACATCAAATCTAATCATCATTAGCATTAGCAATGCGATTAGCATTAGCATGAACTTTTGCGACATTTCCAAACTCACGTACTCGAACAGCGAAACTCTCTCGAGTAGTATAGTTACTTATTTTAAATAAATACTTACTTTGTGACCAACATATGTTACAAAAATGACAAGACTGTCCCAGGCCTGAATAATGTCAAAGCACACAGTGTTAACTCACACCAAATCCAGCGTATCCCATCATTCCTCACGTCCAGGAACTCGTGCCTTGATTTGCATAATTGTGTAGGAAAACTTTTTGTAAGTTTTATTGATTAGATATTACATATATGTATTTGTAATTGGAGTAGACTGCAGAGATTATATGAAGTAAATCGTTTGATAATGACGCACCACAATCACACACTGAAGTAAACAAACATCTTAAAGGGACAGTACACCCAAAAATAAAAATTCACTCATTAATTTCTCACCCTCACGTCATTTAAAAGACTTTAGTTCATCTTCAGAACACAAATTATGATCTGTTTTATGAAATCTGAGAGTTTTCTGTCGCTCTCAGTGACATCTAGGCAACCACTTTGACGCTTCAAAAAGTTCATAAAGAGATCGTAAAACTAATTTTTAGTCCAAATTTTCTGAAGAGACTTGATCACTGTAGCCTATATGGTGAACATATTGAATTTAGGCTTTTATTCACATTTTAAACATTATCAGTGTGATGATCATTATTGTTGACATTCTGCTTTATTGTTTAATGTATGATCACATATCATTAAGCCAGTCGAAATACTTGATGCTCATAAAACAAGGAAGGGAATGTTCCTGATGGTTTATGTGTGCACTGAACGTACTTCAATAAAATGAGCATTGACAGTGTGACCTTGTGTTTGAGTGTCTGTTATGTGTTTGCTTTGGCATTGACTTTTAACAAATGTTTGAATAAACATAAAACCAGACCAACATTGCTGGAAAACTGTAAAATAATTTACCTGAGCAGTTTTTGATGTAATAGACAGTGAGCCAATTAAATAATGAAACTATCAAATGAAAATACACTGACATATTAGTAGAGTTGGGTAAGTTACTCTAATAAAAGTAAATTAGCTACATACACGCTAAAAAATGCTGGGTTGTTTTAACCCAATTTTGGGTAAATATGGACAAACCAAGCCATTGGGTTACATTTTTAACCCAATGGGCTGGGTTTGTCCATATTTTACCCAAAATTGGGTTAAAACAACCCAGCATTTTTTAGAGTGTACATATTAAACAATGTAATTAGATTACTGTACTAAAAGTAACCTCTAAAAAGTATTACGTTACTAATTATTTTCTAAATTCTATACCAACTTCATCCAGTTTAACAATACATGGACAGACATGAAAATGTGCGTTACATTTTTTCAAATATAAAATTGCACTGACTAAAGTATTAAAAGGGACATTACATTAAAACAAACATTTTAACAGCAAACATAAAATTGATGTGAAATCCAGTTTTAGAATTGTTCTAGTCTATACAGTGTTTAATGCAATTACATCAGAAAGTAATTGCAGTAATAGTAATATATTATATTTAGAGTAATTTCTATACTTTGAGTAATTACTGTAATTGAATTTCTTTTAAAGTATATACATTATTTGTAATAATTCTGTAATTGAATTACTTTTAGTCATGCATTACACCCAACATTGCATATTAGCTTAAACAAGCTAATGAAATATTACATGAAATTTGGATAAAACTAAATTAAATATCAATTTTCCAATCAATAAATAAAAATATGGCAAACAAAAATAAGGTGTGATGCATTTATTTTAAGTAAAATGACTTAAGCTTTCAAATCTAATACACTGAACAAAATTCATTTAAAAAAAAAACATTAAATAAATAAATTATGAAATACTGTATTGTATTTTTTTTATTTCAACATTTTGCATTTAGTGATTGCAATAAATATTTTATAGCCCTTATTTTGCAGGACATTGAAACTGAAGAAATTTAAGAGTTTACAGAAATGAAAACACATTGATACATCATTCATCTCTGGACAACCCAGAGAGCAATACATGTTTTTAATAAAACAAGTTCCATAAATACAGCAATATAAAATAACCGGCTCTTGCCAAACAAGTTAGTAGTTCATTATGTTATTTACAAAAGTCATCTAGTGACAGAAGCCATATCTTCATACAGTACTGATGCTATTTACAGTTCTATACACACATCTTCATTCTGGAGATGCTGCAAAGAGAAAGAAGAAACAACCATGAGACAATCATCTTCATAATGAGGTATGTATATGAAAGGATGGAGAGTCGTACCTATAAGGCATTCAGCAGAGAGTTCTGGATGTCTTCATAAACCTGGTTATAGAGCTCCTCTTTAGATCTCATTCCATCCAGATATTCTGCACACACAGATCAGGACACTTACAGATTACTTGGACTGTGTTAATAAGCTAAATCTAATCAATAATATTAATGCAAAGGATTACAATCAATATTATTTATTACATTTAACAAATTAGGATTGAGTAACAATTAACCAAATTACTTACTTAAAAGTTAACCATTTAGAATGAGTAGAATTGACACTTTTTTAAACAAAAATATTCAGAACGTTTTTAAAATATCGGAAAAACAAATAGAGTTCAGGGATTCGGGTCAAATTGTGAATTAATGATTATGTTAAAACATAACCAACACCATCAAATCACCTTTTCTATTTGTTCATCTGGCGGTTATAATTCACGTATAACAGCCAAACAACATCTAAAGTTAATGATTTAAGGGTCAAGAGGCCAACTAAAACACACACTGATCATCATAATGGTGACTTAAAATTACGGTTTTCTCCTTCACTGACTCTGCTTGTTAACATCAGGTGTCTTCAGGATATTTTTGTTTAGAAAAATGCCAAATTTTGCCAATTTTAAATGGTTAATATTTAAGTAATTCATTTGGTTACTTATAACTCAATTCTAATTTGTTCAATTTAATTAATAATATTGATTGTAATCTGTTGCCTCAATTTTATTTGATTATAATTAACATTATTCAGTCGTATTCATTTTTATAGTTTTCCACTTGAATTAAGATTATTTCTCAACCCATTGAAAAATAATTTGGTTACACTTTAATTTAAGGGGTCATTGTTACATTGTACTTATATATTTAAGTATGGCGTAAAATTAAGCAACTACTGTACATGTACATGAATAGTACATGATTTGGTTGAGATTTTGGGTTAGTTGCATGTAATAATGCATAATTTACTGTTATTACTATAGTAAGTACATATGTAACATATGTAACAAGGACACCGTAAAATAAAGCATTACCAATAATTTTGCTTGTTAAAAGTGAAATAATTTTACATATACTAATTGAATCTTGATTTAAGAATTTTTAGATATTTGGACTGGAAACAAGAATACTAAGTAACGCAGTGTGTATCCAGTGAGCTTCACGGATATCTATGCTGTTGTTGCTCCATCTCTGTCCTGTGTTTCAAGTACATGGGCCACACGTGGCCATCAAACAGACCAGGAGGGTCAGGGACGGGTGTAACTTCTTGTACTGAAAGAGAGAAAGATTTGTTCGGAAAAAAAAGATTTGTTAGAGAAAAAAAGATTTGTTGAAGAAAAAATTTATTAGAAAAAAAAAAGATTTGTTAGAAAAAAAAAAGATTTGTTAGAAAAAAAAGACCATCTGCGAAGTTGCATCAAAGATAACGCACCTCCTTCTCCTTTTGCACTCCTCGTATGGAATGGTGACATCAGTAGCTCTTGTTGTAGACGTCGGAG
Source organism: Hybognathus amarus (assembly GCA_030378365.1). Classification (NCBI taxonomy): domain Eukaryota; kingdom Metazoa; phylum Chordata; class Actinopteri; order Cypriniformes; family Leuciscidae; genus Hybognathus; species Hybognathus amarus. The sequence continues at coordinate 16,091 of JAQIUQ010006492.1, forward strand.
CAAAGGCCTGGAGGTGGAAACAAGAGGAATCCATCAAACCTTACGGTCACATCTTCATGTTAATCAGAGCCAATCAGAAACACATACTTGTAGTTATAGAGAAGAAATCCCTCTATGATGAGTATGTGGATCTCGACGCTCCGGGTCCGAGTCGTTCGTGTCGGAAACACTCACGCCATGAGAGCGAGCGGACTTCACCGGGTTCTCCATCCATCCCTTAACAGTGTTCACCCATCGCATCCATGTCCATCGCCGACATCACTGCACAAGGAGACAGAAAACACAAGACGTGTCTCACATGCAAGGATACTGGAAACATTCAAGCAATGCATTAAGAATGTTCTCTTTAAAATTGTCCCTTCTCCTTTTTCAGGATGTTAATAATTAATCAGAACACTGTCAGTCAAATTTACACTAGCAGTCTAAGGTTTGGACACACTATTTTAAAAAAACAAATTAAAAAAGCAATTATAGCTTAGAACTACTTTGTCTAGATTCCAGTTCTAGATTCATTCATGACGTTCATCCTAGGATGCTTTTAAACACAACCCGATCTCACGGGAATTCGTACGAATTTTTACGAGGTGGCTAATTCGTAACAATTCAGTACGACCTCACTCGTACAAATTAGTACGATTTTGCTAAATCGTACATATTTTACGAATTGGCCAATTCGTATGAATTCAGTACGAATAACCTACCCCTAACCCCGCCCCTAAACTTAACCGTCACGTGGGTTTAGACAAATCGTACGAATTTGTACGAGTGAGGTCGATACGAATTAGTACGAATTAGCCACTTTTTAATCACTCGTACGAATTCGTACGAATTGGTCGTGAGATAGGGTAGTTTAAACACTTTAAAATGGGTAGTTTAAAAATGAGCGCTGAAAAGGCGAGAGACAAGGTTATTTTTGTGGCTGATATTATCGCACAGTCAGGAGTTTCCCTTTCAACGCAAAATTTATGAGGGGAAATTTAAACGATCATGCAAGATGATTTACTAAGGTTTGCTCTTAGTCAAGTCACGGGGCATTATTTTATACTTAATATTGTTTTGTCATTATTTAATAAAAAAAAAGAAAAGAAAAAAAAGCATGTCTTGAATCAGATGCTCAAAGCGCCATATTTTGACACTTTTGCAAAAGCGTAAATATCCAACGCACATGGCACCCTTTAGCGCCAAATGAGACGTAAAAATAAATAGGGCAGAAGGCGCCTCCTAGTGGTCTAACCCTACCCCTACCCCATACCTAAAACTTAACCGTCTCATTTGGCGCTAAAGGGTGCCATGTGCGTTGGATATTTACGCTTTTGCAAAAGTGTCAAAATATGGCACCTTGGGATGAGAATGCGTTGCTCATTTGTGCTCTTGGTAGATTTTGTTGGTCGTTATTGAAATAAACTAAATTTGTGCATGTTGTCAGTAGATCACATGCAGAAGTTTCCCTCCCATCTGCACTTTTATGGGATTGCGCTCTTTTGCCCCGTTTAGTAAATCTGGCTCTTAGTGAAAGGAGGAACATGCATCTTTTCTTTCACTACACTCTTAAAAATAAAGGCTCTTCTGTAAACGTTTCAATGCACAAAAGTTTCTTTATAGTCTAAAAGTGTTATTCACTCCAAGTAACAAAATGATTCCGTTTAGAACGTTCACTGAAAGGTTCTTTACGGGAACTTGATTTGAACCTTCATTTTCAAGAGTGTATCTGCTCCAAAGTTTTTTATTTTTAAGTTTTCAGGTGTGTCCAAACTTTTGACGTGCAATGTAAGAAAATAGTTTTGCTGGGTTTTAGGTTTATGTTACAGAAAAGCAAACATCAGAATGTTTATGGAAAGGTGGGAATACGTTACTGTTTCTCTTCCCACAGCGAAAGCCATTCTTACCATCCCATTGTCTAAAGCCGTCCTCCCCGAACTCTATTTGATCTTGGGGCTGCAATAACAGTGACCAATAAAACAAAAAGGTGTAGATGGCTCAGGCAGTGCTGGTCCCACCTGGACATGTGACGCCAAGCACTCAGGCTAGTCTTCTAAAATCAAGTTCAATTTGAATTGGGTGAGGGGGTAGATTTAACAATTTGGTTGCAATGCACTAACAGTGCATTCGTTGCATTGAATTCTTTAGAAGCATGTTGCAATGCAACTCTAGAGTAGAAAAGCCTCCAATGACAGTTAGAAATGTGTGTGTGATGCACTCAAGAGGTGTTATAAAAGATATCCGATAAGGGCGCTAGACTAGTGTGATGATTGCCAGATCCTCTTACATGCATTAGAATGATAAATGCATGAGCAAGAGAATCATATTAGTGGGGTTTAAGGCTGCAAATGAATGCCTGTGAGACTCTACAGCATGTTAGGCACCACAAACGGCATTCATTTGTTGTCTTTGAGGTTGGCTGTCCAGGAGATCACCAGCATAGGGTCCATGAACCACATGGACCATAAATACAATATATGATTAAGTCCTAGGCTACATGACTTTAACTTTTCCGTCCCTTGCTCTAGATATATACTACATAAATATGAAGTATTTGGACACTCATCAAAATTAAAATGCATGAAATGAATTGCATTAGATGATATGGTGACAATGCAATTGTCTTAAATATATATTGCATAAATGTCCAAATATTTCTTGGGGCCACAGTATAAGTGTAATTTAACAAAGTGTCATGGAATAGATCAATACCTTGAAAAAATCATCTTGATGCACCACACAACAATTCGGTAAGTTCTTTATGAGTCTTCCCGTCAAAGTTGTCTCTGCCTCCATTGGTCACACTGTAATAGACACAATATTAAACGATGAGATCATACAATATGTTCAATATAAAGCAGTTGTGGATTATACTCACCCCCTATTCCAATAATAAACTTCATTCTGATCCTTGTTGATCTTGGTCTTCGCAGTAGGACACTAGCAAAGGAATCGCTTCCTTTAATTCGGTCGGGAATGCTTTCTATCTCCTTCTTCCCTCTCTCCCAGAATCTCCCTCTCTTTACTATTTCATTGATGGACTAGGCTTTCGCCTTCGATATATAGGCGGATGGGCTTTGCGTCACGGAGACGCGGGGGGCTGGCCAATCAGGCCTCTCTTTCTGGGAACCAATCAGCGATTGAGTCGTTTTGCTGATTTGCATACTGTCACTGTTCCATTTGCCGCACCTGTTGCTCTTCGTCAGCATTTCGCGCGCGCGCTGCGCGGCCACGAGGGCCAATTCAAAGAGTGGAAATATACCACGAAATCATGCCAACGAGCACAGTTTGTGTTTAACACATGACCAATGACGCGAATATAAAGGAATAAACACTTCATTTACACAACGGACCATTTACTGACTAATAATAAAGATTTTACAGTGATTTATCATCGGTTTAAGTTTACTTCACAGGTTGACATCAGTAACCCATTTCTTGTGGTTACAGAGGAGGATTTTTAATCACAGTGTAATAATAAAAACAGTGTTTACAGTGATTTAACTTGTTATTACCCATTGTTTTATTATAGTAAAAGTGTAGTAAACGTTTTTTGGTGGATTGATTAGCATTTGTATAACCACATTTTTTATATATATATATATAATAAATATTATATTATACTTTATACTAGGATAGCCTATTAAATATATAGTAACTATAGTAACACAAGGTTTTCCATCAATATAGGCTTAGGAATTGTGGACTTTGGGTCATAAAAAATATGCATAGGGTGAATTGCCCTAATTGCACTTGAGACTTCTGTGACATATTGCGATGTGTATCTGAAACGTTAAATCCACAACCAAGACCATTTAAAAAACCCCAGTGTGTGTCCTAATCAAATCAAAAGAGAAAATTCAGATAACCCATTCATAAGAGAAATTATAAACATATTAGTGCTCTTAAGTTCAATTTTGTTAAAACTCTGTCATTAACCTTCGGATGCTCACACAAGTCTCTGTTTGATGATTGTTCCACCCTCAAATATGATTAGACATATGTGATTTTGATCACATGACACCAAAGCTTTGTCTAACCCATATTTTCACTGTCATTCATGTATTTATGGGAGACCTACAAACACTAAACCTTCGGTGTCCCACATTAGGGCAATTCACCCTGTTAAATCCCATAATCAATGCAGTCAAATTGCTATTATTAAACAGACCACGACTAAATTAAAGAACACATTGGGCTGAATATTGATCATTTTTATCACAATTTTTTAAATATATGTAACCCAAGCTCACACAACCATTATTATTACAATTTGAATAGGCTACTATTTATGGTGATGTCATTATTTTAAAAAAAGGTGTTCTTTGAATTTGTCCTCAAACTTAATATATGTCTTCAATATGTCTTTGTACTCATCGTTTCAGATCATTTCTGCCTTATATTTCAGTTTATTTTACTCGTTGAATCCCACACTCAATTTCAACATCAAGAATGTTTGAAACAGCCGAGAGAGTATTGAGCTACTTATGATTGATGTTTGTTTGTGCATTTAGTTATGCTTGTTAATCTTGATGGTCACACACACAGACTGAGATCAGATCACAGAGCCAAATGAGACAAGACAGGCGCGTGGTATAGGGCACATTTCCTCTGATGATTCTTGACCATCCTGATTAAATGTGTCCAATTACTGGTCTTGTCTTCTTGGCACAGCGTGAGGGAACTTCTCCCGGCGCGAGGTGAAAGCTCTCAGTAACGCTATATTTGGCATGATCTATGACCATTCATCACGCTACAAATGCTTCTGACGCAACACACATAAATACCAGACCATCAGTTTAACAGCAAATACCCAATGGCAAGAGCTCTGTTCCTAAACTGACCTAGACAGCATTAAAATGCTTAATTTTTAGACATATTTATCCAAATATAATGCAGCATCACACTTATCCTCTGCACATACAAGAAGGAAGACATGTGGTTTGGTACCTTAATAAAACTACTGTCATTCATGTTCAGAGTCCAATTATACTATACATTTCATTTCCTTTTACGACTATTGCATTGTTAATATTCTAACAAACTGTTTGATCTTTTATTTTTCAGTCATTTATAATCATCTGACACTGAGGAGTAATATACCGACACTCCTGAGCAATATAAAAACACTCTGTACCTTTGGTTTTATGATTCAATAAAAGACACGAGTCACATAAGTTTCCTTTATGACAGTAAACAAACACGTAAAAGTGTAAATAATCCCACGTTTAGCGGTATAAATATGAAGAGTGTGTAGCCTATATTTCAATACTACTGTACTAGTTTTAAGTACTAGTGAAACTAAATACTTTAATTATATTTCCAATGCAAAAATCATGCTATTTACTGTTATTTAATTAGACCTTCAAAGTACATATTTAAATGACTTGAATTTCTCTCTCTAATATATATATATACATATATATATATACACTCACCGGCCACTTTATTAGGTACCCCATGCTAGTAACGGGTTGGACCCTTTTGTCTTCAGAACTGCCTCAATTCTTCGTGGCATAGATTCAACAAGGTGCTGGAAGCATTCCTCAGGGAGTTTGGTCCATATTGACATGATGGCATCACACAGTTGCCGCAGATTTGTCGGCTGCACATCCATAATGCGAATCTCCCGTTCCACCACATCCCAAAGATGCTCTATTGGATTGAGATCTGGTGACTGTGGAGGCCATTTGAGTACAGCGAACTCATTGTCATGTTCAAGAAACCAGTCTGAGATGATTCCAGCTTTATGACATGGCGCATTATCCTGCTGAAAGTAGCCATCAGAAGTTGGGTACATTGTGGTCATAAAGGGATGGACATGGTCAGCAACAATACTCAGGTAGGCTGTGGCGTTGCAACGATGCTCAATTGGTACCAAGGGGCCCAAAGAGTGCCAAGAAAATATTCCCCACACCATGACACCACCACCACCAGCCTGAACCGTTGATACAAGGCAGGATGGATCCATGCTTTCATGTTGTAGACGCCAAATTCTGACCCTACCATCCGAATGTCGCAGCAGAAATCGAGACTCATCAGACCAGGCAACGTTTTTCCAATCTTCTATTGTCCAATTTCGATGAGCTTGTGCAAATTGTAGCCTCAGCTTCCTGTTCTTAGCTGAAAGGAGTGGCACCCGGTGTGGTCTTCTGCTGCTGTAGCCCATCTGCCTCAAAGTTCGACGTACTGTGCGTTCGAGAGATGCTCTTCTGCCCACCTTGGTTGTAACGGGTGGTTATTTGAGTCACTGTTGCCCTTCTATCAGCTCGAACCAGTCTGGCCATTGTCCTCTGACCTCTGGCATCAACAAGGCATTTCCGCCCACAGAACTGCCGCTCACTGGATGTTTTTTCTTTTCGGACCATTCTCTGTAAACCCTCAGAGATGGTTGTGCGTGAAAATCCCAGTAGATTAGCAGTTTCTGAAATACTCAGACCAGCCCTTCTGGCACCAACAATCATGCCACGTTCAAAGTCACTCAAATCACCTTTCTTCCCCATACTGATGCTCGGTTTGAACTGCAGGAGATTGTCTTGACCATGTCTACATGCCTAAATGCACTGAGTTGCCGCCATGTGATTGGCTGCTTAGAAATTAAGTGTTAACGAGCAGTTGGACAGGTGTACCTAATAAAGTGGCCGGTGAGTGTATATATATATATATGGGGTCAAATGTGGGTCAAATATGGACAATATTGGGTTAAAAATGTGATTAAAAAAGAAAAGAAAGTTGAAACTGGGTTCAAATTTTAAATTACATTTTTAACCCAATATTTGGGTTTTTCCATATTTGACCCAAGTTTTGGTTAAAACAACCCAATTTAAAATTTGAACCCAGTTTCAACTTTCTTTTCTTTTTTATCACATTTTTAACCCAATATTTGTCCATATCTGACCCACATTTGGGTTAAACAAACCCAGCATTTTTTAGACTGTATATATATATATATATATATATATATATATATATAAGCTAGGAAATACATATTTACTTGTTTTCTCCAATTAAATATGGAAACTTGGGTTGCACTTCTAGATGAAAAATACTTAAAAGCATTTATTAATCTTAGTTCATCATTTGGATTTCAACATTTTCTGATATTAAAATTGAAATCTGTTCATATTTTTTAATGGATCTGGTTACACTTTATGTTAAGATGACCACTGAAAATTGTATTAACTACATGCACGTACTATAGAGTTAAAGTTAGGTTTAGGGTTAGTTACTTGTAATTATGCATAATTTAGTGTACTATACAAGTCTATTTAGTAACATGTAACTAGGTCACCTTAAAATAAAGTGTTACCTTGAGCTAACATAAATGAACAGCTGTATTTATATTTACTAACATTAGCAGATATTAATAAGTACTGTAACAAATGTATTGCACATTATTAGATTGCATTAACAAATGTTAACCAATAGTGTTTTAGCTATATGCTTTGACAAAATACCCATTAATTAACTAATTGTGTGCCCTTTCTACACGTCAGCATGAATCGAGATGAACAGGAAAAGCCGACAGACGTGTTTATGGGTCAAAGGTATGAGTTGTTCCAGCATGGATGGGCAACAGTTAGCTCAGGTTACATTTGTTGTGTTTCTGACATTCAGATATCAGATGTATAATGAGTCACTCACCTCATGAACATGACCCATGAACAACTCAGAACAGATTGAATGTCCGATACAACAATGTTGCATTGAATTAAACACCAAATCCTGCTCGTCTATATATATATATATAATGCAACTGGGAAATAATACAAGGCTTGACAGTTATATTGACCTTTTATTAGTCATCACATCATCAATGTTAGCAACTTATTTACACACATACACTGTTAAACAGTCCGATCATGTACATTATACAATAATGTGGATGAAATATCCCATTAAGCTGCATTATGAGCACTCCTGCATGCTGATTGGTCACTGAATTTGCTTAATAAAATAACAATTCTTTTATTGTAGTTTTGAAATTAGTCACTGCATGTCGAGCAGAAAACATTAGATAACACTTTACAATACACTATAAAAAATGCTGGGTTATTTCAACCCAAATTTTGGGTCAAATATGGACAAACCCAAACGTTGGGTTAAAAATGTAATTAAAAAAGTAAAAGTTGACATTTTAAATTACATTTTTAACCCAACATTTGGGTTTGTCCATATTTGACCCAAAATTTGGGTTAAAACAAACTCGCATTATTTAGAGTAGTCAACAAATGAAGCGTTATTGTAAAGTGTTATAATTACAATAACTCTGTATCTGATATATAACCCATAAGCACCCATAATGCATTATGATAAGCTCCCCTCTCGTGATGTCATGTCATGTAGATGTTGGAAGACGGTCTATGTACATGTATTACTTGACGGCTCGCTAGATTACACTTCATCTGTGTTCAGAGAATCATACTACTTGAACTATTTCTACATTTATGCATATTTGTGCACAGAATTTATTGCATATCTGTGAATACTGTATTCCACAATGCAATGCACTCAACTTGACCTTCAATTTACAGCGTGATGCATGAAAAAAAAATCATATCAACCATGATTTTTATCATCCTATTCACTGTCAAAAGTGTCAAAAGACACTGTTCACCCAAAAATAAAAATTCAGTCATCATTTACCCAAACCTGTATGAGTTTCTTTCTTCTGTTGAACACAAATGAAGAAGAATGTCGGTAATCAAACGGCCATTCAACTCTTTGATTACCGTCATTCTTCAAAATATCTTCATTTGCGTTCAACAGAAGAAAAACTCATACAGGATTAAGTAAATGATGACAGAAATGAGCAAACGAAGTAATTTCTGAATAAACGAAGCGTATTGCATTCACTTGAGAAAACAAAATCTGTTTTTCGGAATAAACAAGTTAATTATCTCAGGAATTACGAGATCATTCTTCATGGAAAAAGAGTTTTTGCTCTGTTTTTCTTTGCTCTCCAGTAAATGTATTTTAAGAATGTTTAGATATTTGAACTGATGGTCATGTGACAGCGATGTAACAGTTTGAAGGGGAACATTCCATTTTGGAATGTTACTTCTCTGAACATTCTGAACCAAGTAGTTACATTTAAAAATGTTAGTAAACGTCCAACTAAACGTTCCAGAAAATACACTGCGTGAACAATGCATGATTTTGATAACATTATTAAAGACCAGATAACTTTGAACACACGTTCTACAAACGCTACTTTGACTTTGAGAGTGTCCCCTGCCTTGTGAATCTGAACTATTAAAGACATGTATTACAGTCACAGTGAACATGACGCCTGACATTGATGCTGTCCGTATGTCTCACTTGTGCTACACATTTACCCAGTTTGAAAGTCAACATGAATATCATTGTTAACCAGCGTTGAATGACTGCATTAAACACTGACTCGAATTTAAAGAAAGGATGAATTACTGCAGCCATAAACAATGACTGAATAATGAAGATGTTTTCATAGCAAGTTGTCCAATTAAAGACAAACATGATTTCATATTGACTTTAAACCTGTAAAGCGCTGCGTTGTGTAACAGGGGGAAGAGTTTCCCAGTGTTTCAACAGCCGAGTCCCGCCGGTGTAAAACACCACACTTTACACCTGTACAACACAAACGACTGTTACACTAGATGATGTTCCAGTTCAGAAACACTAGTATTAGAAAAGAGAGTCTGTTATCTCTCTCGTTCACACTTACTCCGCTTGTGAAGGGATCCAGGTCAAAGGTCAGGGTGTATGAAAACACTTCCCTTTAGACACGGAGTCTGAAACACCAGCGTCTTGAAATGTTGATGAGTGTGTGTGTCCACATGATTGTTCTTTAGGATCATCTTTGGGAAATGACATGCACAGATGAATCCCTGACATCAGGTGTTCTGTGAACGAGACAAATATAATTCACCATCAGTACATTTATAATTCATCACCCTTTTTTAGACTTTAGGAATATTCTATTTGCTTTTTATCTATATCTATCCATATCTATCCATATCTATCCATCCATCCATCCATCCATCCATCCATCCACCCATCTATAGATCCATCCATCCATCCATTCATCCATCCATCCATCTATACACCCATCCATCTATACACCCATCCATCTATACACCCATCCATCTATACACCCATCCATCCATCCATCCATCCATCTATACACCCATCCATCTATACACCCATCCATCCATCTATACACCCATCCATCTATACATCCATCCATCTATTGATCCATCTGTCTATCCACCCATCCATCCATCCATCCATAGATCCATCCATAGATCCATCCATCCATCCATAGATCCATCCATCCATCCATCCATCCATCTATACACCCACCCATCCATCCATCTATACACCCATCCATCCATCTATAGATCCATCCATCTGTCTATCCATCCATCTATACACCCATCCATCCATCTATAGCATCCATCCATCTATAGATCCATCCATCTATAGATCCATCCATCCATCCATAGATCCATCAATCCATAGATCCATCCATACGATCCATCCATAGATCCATCCATCCATCCATCCATCCATCCATCCATACACCCATCCATCCATCCATCCATCCATCCATCCATCCATCTATACACCCATCCATCCATCCATAGATCCATCCATCCATCCATCCATCCATCCATCCATCTATACACCCATCCATCCATCTATAGATCCATCCATCCATCCATCCATCTATACACCCATCCATCCATCTATACGATCCATCCATCTATAGATCCATCCATCCATCTATACACCCATCCATCCATCCATCCATCCATCCATCCATCCATCCATCCATCCATCCATCCATCTATACACCCATCCATCCATCCATAGATCCATCCATCCATCTATACACCCATCCATCCATCTATAGATCCATCCATCCATCCATCCATCCATCCATCCATCCATCCATCCATCCATCTATACACCCATCCATCTATACACCCATCCATCCACCCATCCATCTATACACCCATCCATCCATCCATCCATCCATCCATAGATCCATCCATAGATCCATCCATCCATCTATACACCCATCCATCCATCCATCCATCCATCTATACACCCATCCATCCATCCATCTATACACCCATCCATCTATACACCCATCCATCCACCCATCCATCTATACACCCATCCATCCATCCATCCATCCATCCATAGATCCATCCATAGATCCATCCATCTATACACCCATCCATCTATACACCCATCCATCCACCCATCCATCTATACACCCATCCATCCATCCATCCATCCATCCATAGATCCATCCATAGATCCATCCATCCATCTATACACCCATCCATCCATCCATCCATCCATCTATACACCCATCCATCCATCCATCCATCCATCCATCTGTCTATCCATCCATCCATCCATCCATCCATCCATCCATCTATACACCCGTCCATCCATCCATCCATCCATCCATCAATCCATCTATACACCCATCCATCCATCCATCCATCCATAGATCCATCCATCCATCCATCTATAGATCCATCCATCCATCCATCTATCCATCCATCCATCCATCCATCCATAGATACATCCATCCATCCATCTATCTATACACCCATCCATCTATACACCCATCCATCTATACACCCATCCATCCATCCATCCATCCATCCATCCATCCATCCATCCATCCATCCATCCATCTATCTATACACCCATCCATCTATACACCCATCCATCTATACACCCATCCATCCATCCATCCATCCATCCATCCATCCATCCATCCATCCATCTATACACCCATCCATCCATCCATCCATCCATCCATCCATCCATCCATCCATCCATCCATCTATACACCCATCCATCCATCCATCCATCCATCGATCCATCCATCCATCTATACACCCATCCATCCATCTATAGATCCATCCATCCATCTATAGATCCACCCATCCATCTATAGATCCATCCATCCATCTATAGATCCATCCATCTATAGATCCATCCATCCATCTATAGATCCATCCATCTATAGATCCATCCATCCATCCATCCATCCATCCATCCATCCATCTATAGATCCATCCATCCATCCATCCATCTATCTATCTATCCATACACACACACAATGTGCTTAATTCTCATTTAAACAATGCCAAAACATAATAACATTTCTTAAAAAATATACACAGTAAATATTATTTTGGGGTGAAGAGTTCAATGTTCATTACAGTTTTCGTGAGATTTCTGTATTATCCATGACAACTGATTTAAATGATACTGATGACCTAAAACAGATCATCATCATCATCATCATCATCATCATCATCATCATCATCATCATCATCATCATCATCATCATCAAAATGACTAAGTGAAGAAACATCAACGTCTCATTAATGGTCTAACAGGAGTTGTGCGTTTGTTTCCTCTCGTCGTTTGATTGGTCAAACAGACGGCGGAACGGGAGAATATGCCATCTGTGCATATTACACATATCAGACGAGTCACACGGCCATTGAGGGAGCGGGACAGGAGACGCGGGCAAAAATACATCAGAGAGAGAGGAAGTGTGTGAGAGGAGAGAGAGAAATAGAGAGAGAGAGATAGAGAGCAAGAGTGTGTGTGAGAAAGATAGAGAGAGAGAGAGAGAGAGAGAGAGAGTGAGAGAGAGAGAGAGAGAGAGAGAGAGAGAGAGAGAGAGAGAGAGAGATAGAGAGCAAGAGTGTGTGTGAGAAAGATAGAGAGAGAGAGAGAGAGAGAGAGAGAGTGAGAGAGAGAGAGAGAGAGAGTGAGAGAGAGAGAGAGAGAGAGAGAGAGAGAGAGAGAGAGAGAGAGATAGAGAGCAAGAGTGTGTGTGAGAAAGATAGAGAGAGAGAGAGAGAGAGAGAGAGAGAGAGAGAGAGAGAGTGAGAGAGATAGAGAAGGAGTGAGAGAGAGATTGTCAAAAGAAAAAGGAGACAGTCAGTGTTGGGGAGGCGATATTAAACTAGTCCTATTATAATATTATAATGTTATGAAACACTATAACTGTAGCTAGATATCCTGAAGCAGACTTTAGGCTTTTATCCTCTGTAGATAAATGACATTTTTCACACTGAAGAGTATTTTTCTGGAACAAAAACAGTAAGGTCATTCATATTCATGATTGCAAATATTTGGTAGCACTTTATTAAATTCCTGTACTGTTCCACACACACACACACACACACACTATGCACTTATTATAGTAATTGCAATAACCAGGTACTAACCTGAGCCTGCTCATAAACTTAACCTTATGTTACTTTCTGAGGCAAGTTCACTGTAAGTACATGTACTGTAAAATAAAGTGCACCCAAATATTTTGAACTCACAGGTCTATTTCAGGCGTGTGTGTGTGTGTGTGTGTGGAGAATCAGAACACATTAGTAATGCATGAAGTATGTGTTGTGTCCTCAGTGTTTCCACAGGGGGCGCTGTAGCGGTCATCAGCGTTAACGCTCTTCTTCTATGGTCAGTTTTCTTTTTTTCAGCTCAGCTTCAGTGACGAACAATTACAACAAATATTTATTTGTATATTAATTATATAATGTAAGTTAATATAAAATGTCCCTTTTTGCTGTAGCTCTCAAATCAGACATGATCAATGCAGTTCACGACAATCACACGTCTCATGACCAAACCTGACTTAAACACTCTGAGAGTGTGTGTGTGACTGGTAAATGTATGAGAGTTTGTGCGTTTCAGTGTTTTGATTGTGTTTGACTGTGTGAGAGTGTGAGTGTGTGACTGGAGAATGTGTAAGAGTGTGTGAGTGTAAGTGTTTTGAGTGTGTGGGACTGTGTGAGTGTGTATGACTGTGGTAAATGTGTGAGTGTGTGCGTGTAAGTGTTTTGAGTGTGTTTGAGGGTGTGTGTGTGACTGGTAAATGTGTGAGTGTGGTTGAAAGTGTGAGTGTGTGTGCGTGTAAGTGTTTTGAAGTGTATGTGACTGTGTGAGAGTGTTTGTGTGTGTGTATATTGTGAAAATGTGTTTTAAATATTATATATATGTATATATATGTGATTATTAAATCAAATGTGTACTAAAATATGTATATACAACTTTAATGTGTGTTTGATATTATATATTGGGCTGTTAAATATATATATATATATTGACTATATTAACATAAATATAAAATATATATATATATTAATATAAAAATATAATATATATTTTCTAATATATATACAACTATATATAAGATATATATGATATAAATTCAAATGTTACTAAAATATATATTATACCAGTATGCTACAGTTTAAAATATGTTTAATATATATAAAATAAGATATATATATTGACTGAAGTTTGTACTAAAAATTTGCAACTGTGATGCTAATTATGCTCTTTTTTTTTATGTGTATTGACTATTGTAATATATTATTTGATTATTGACAATTCAAATGTATTAAAGTGTGTTATTAATTGCATTAATATATATTTTTTTAATATATAGCTGTATATATTGTGACTGTCATTTATTAAAAATATTGTAATAATAATATACTTTAATATGACTATTGCAATTTGTAGGTGTATTGCTTTTCAATATATAGTATAAATTATGATTTGGTAAATATGTAAAATTATATATATATAACTTTAATATTGTTTTAATATATAATTTGGTAAATATATCTAATATATATATTGGATTTAATATTGTTTAATATGACTATTAATATATATTAACTGTAAATATATAAAGTATATATTCATAGTAGTATTGTTTTAAAATATATATTAAGGCTATATATGACTGTAAACATAAATATAAAGTGTCATCCATCTAATTGTGTTTCAGTGTATGTGACCATTAAATATATAATATAAAGTAAATGTATAAAAATATTAACAATAATATATATTAACTATTGGTAAATATAAAGACATATTATTAATATATTATATATCTTTAATATATATAATAATCTATTATATAGCTGTAAATATATATATATTAATATATCTGTTGATATTGTAATATATTATATATAACTGTGATGAATGTGTGAGAGATTGTGTGTGCGTGAGTGTAAGTGTGTGTTTTGAGTGTGTGTGACTGTGAGTGTGTGTGTGACTGTGGTAAATGTGTGAGAGTGTGTGTGCTTGCGTTTAAGTGTGTGTTTTGAGTGTGTGTGACTGTGTGTGTGTGTGTATGGTGGTAAATGTGTGAGAGAGTGTGTGTATGTGTGTGTAAGTGTGTGTTTTGAGTGTGTGTGACTTTATAAGGACTGCTTTGATGGTGTGTTTTGTGTGTGTGTGACTGTGTGTGTGTGTCTGACTGTGGTAAATGTGTGAGAGAGTGTGTGTAAGTGTGTGTTTTGAGTGTGTGTGACTGTATAAGGACTGCCTGTGATAGTGTGTTTTGAGTGTGTGTGACTGTGTGTGTGTGTCTGACTGTGGTAAATGTGTGAGAGTGTGTGTAAGTGTGTGTTTTGAGTGTGTGTGACTGTATAAGGGCTGCCTTGATAGTGTGTTTTGAGTGTGTGTGACTGTGTGTGTGTGTCTGACTGTGGTAAATGTGTGAGAGAGTGTGTGTGTAAGTGTGTGTTTTGAGTGTGTGTGACTTCATAAGGACTGCTTTGATGGTGTGTGTTTGTCGTGGACACTGACGGTTACTGTAATGAACTCTAGAACAGAAGAGTAAAAGAGTCAACAGATTTATAATGTTTGAGTCAATGATCCCTTCAGTTACTCCCCAACACGAGGAAAGATGGACACGAGGGGCGATGACCCAATGCATCATGGGATATGCATTAAGGTAAAAGGATTTCAGAACGTCTCAGATGACGCGGGTTTCGTGACATCATCCATCAGTCCCATTACTATTAGCTAGGCGCCAACCAATGAAACGGCTCGTTTGAACGCCGCCCTATCTTCTCTCTTGCCGCCGCTAAGTTAGTTTTGCACCTCACGTATCGCGAAAAAGTCGCAAAAGTCAAGGTGCGAAATTTTAATTTGCAGTGACAGATTTGAGAAGTTACTGCGAATTTGAATATAAGAATAATATACAATTGCATACAATGCAAATATATGCAATAATATACAATGCAAATAAATGTTACATGTGTGTGTTTTTACACACTTGTGACTGCTTGTCTGTTCAGCAATATTTATTGTGTAAGTTCTCAAATCCACATCTACGTGCTCTCGAGTAGTGCTCCTCTTTCCCCTTCACAGATACGGCCCATGTGCCGAGCAGAAATAGCCGAGATCAGGGTCGGTGTGTTTGCCGGTCTGACGAGCGCAGCAGATGTGTTTTATGTAACGTGTGTTTTATGTAACGAGTGGCGCAACGGAGTTTTGAAATGATCTGGCCGGAGAGACGAGATGCTGGAGTTCCCAAATATGGCGTATCAGAGCAGCCGGCGGGTGTGTTAGTGTGACAGTCAGCTGTTCGCTCTCTTACCCAATGAGACGCGTCAGGGACAGGCCTCCGCAGCCACTGAGGGCGGTCTGACACACACACACACATCACAATCAGAACAAATACTGTAAATACTGCACATTCAACTTTCACAGAAGATTACTTTGCATTTAACAGCAGGATAAAACAATGTTTGCAACACATTAACACACACACATAGAGAGAGCACACAAACACACACACACACACACACACATAGAGAGAGAAATAGACAGCCACTCACTCAATCTCTCACACACACACAGAGAGAGACACACAAACACTCACACACAGAGACACACGCACACACACACACACACACACACACACACACACACACACACACACACACACATTGGAATAACTGGCAACAACAAAATGCAGATGCATGAAAGCATTAGCAGTGAGTGACAGTAACCTTTGAAATATAAGTGTGTGTGATACAGACAGATCATGTTGTGTCTGCATCCCGATCTCCATCATCATCATCATCCCATGGGAGATCAGACGGGTTACTGTCCTAGAGGACTAATATTACCCATAATCTCTTGCACTGACAATTCTGGTTTCAGACACCTCATCAATACTAGTGTGAACTCTAAAACTGCATATTAATGAGGTTTAGGTGATCCATTTAAATTCCAACTAATACATTCATATATCATTTGACAGTTTAATAAGATCATTATATTAATAGGATCATCCAGTTTTTAATGTTTGGGAAATACTTTTCTATTTAATAAATATTATTAAATATTAATAGAGTATTAATCGGGCCCACCGGTGGGCCCAAATCCATAAAATTTTTAAAACAGTATTATCCTATACTAAACCTAAACTAATCTTGACAAACTATATATCATTTGAAAGCTTAGAATCTCTAGTTTTCATATTTGGTGATTGATTTTCAAAATATATTACAGAGGAGCCGTAATTTATCAATTTGCAACAATAATATTTTCATACTCTAGACCTTTGTTTAGGCGTGTTTAGACCTTTATTTTGAAATGATGAACATGAAAAATCATGAAAGAAGGGTAGAAACCTGTTTGTTTTCATGCCAAGAGTTCAAAAGATAGCCTCCATTCAATTATTTTATAATTATTATAATTATTATTTCATATGAAAATGTAGGTGCCCTTATATGGGCGGTAATGGAGTCTGGTTGTCATCTAGTGAAAAAGTTTGGTACTGCGCCCAAACAAAATCTCACTGAAAGCTCATTTTTTGAGATATCAACCTAAAATTTGAAACACAACTTATTCAGATTTTTGGCTTTGATTTTTTTGCAGTTTTAGAGTCGGCCAGGTTTTGAAAATATATATTTGATATAAAACGTGAATAATTAAATTTTTTATATTGTACATTTTCATAAACTCAAACTTCTATAACGTTTTTTCTGTTTCACATTCTTAATTTATTTCACTTCTACAAAAATCTGCCAAATGTCTTCTTTAAAACGAGACCAATCTTACGTCTATATTCCAAACCATTCTTGAATTACAACCATTTAAGTTCGAAATGTGCATTTTCATCTATATTCCAAAAAGGGGGGGTGACACTTAATTAAGTAAAACAGTTAAAATATTATTACATTTTAAAATAACTCTTTTCTAAGGTATATAATAATATTTATATTTTATAATCATATTTGTTGCTAAAGAAACATTCATGATTATTATCAGTGTTAGCTATATAATATTTTGCAACATTTATAATGCCTTTACTGTCACTTCTGATCAATTTCATGCATCCTTAATGACTTTTAGTTTTAATAAAGTTAGTTGATGTATGTCTGTAAAGAGTTTCACCTTTCTGATGTCCTGGACGCTTGTTCAAGCCTGTGAAGTTCATGAAGAATAAATATAAGAATTGATCACACATTCATAGGCCATGAGCAGACTGGTGATCTGGGACTGACAACTGCATTCTGTATGCATATATTCTTAGTATTCTTTTACCTTTCTCTCTGCACTTTGATTCGTTCCTCTTCACATCTGCAGAGAAGAGAACAGAAACACTGTAATTATCATACGGTCACACATTAATATACACACTGCATTTCTGAAACACGACAGCTTCAACACACTCAAATCTATGACTGAGAAGGGAACTGCAGACCGCCATGGCACTCAAACTATTTTTACAGTATGTAGAATATTCACAAGATGTAAATCACAGATAGCGACGACTGATATTCATATGCATTTCATGAAAGTATTCTGATATACTTTTATTTACATTATTACATTACAAGCATCAGAATCTTATCTTACTTTTTGGCCATATAAACAGCAACTGCATCAAATTGCATATTTTTGCATATTTGGCATCTAAATATAATTAAGGTGATTTTCTTCCTTTCCATATTCACTAAATCATACTATATGAGCCATAAAAGCCTGATGCATCACATAATAAACACTTATGAAACCCTTTTTTTCCATAAAGGTTCAATAATCTGCTCTGTAAAAAAAATCTCTGAGTTTTTGCAGAACTACGCCCCCTCTGGCGACAAGTGAAACTGCAACCAGAGGTGTGCATGCTTATGGACCACACACACACACACACTCTTGCACAAGCTGTTGCAAAGGAGCAGCAGCCGCACACATCTTTTGTTACAGTCATAATGTCCTCAGAGATAATAAAGTTCAGAGATAATAAAGTTCAGAGATAATAAAGTTGTAAATCTGCAAGTCATTTTAAATATAGTAAGTAATTCTGTAAGTAAAAATATATGAAAGGAAAGGCATTTGAGTAAATTACACACTTATGTGGGGAAACGGGGGTTTTATTTCCATCTATCTTCATGTTGAACTGTTTACCGTATCCACTTATGATTGTATTATTATGGAAACACGTTCATGAACAATATAAGTTATTACTTTGTATAGGACCAGTTTGAGCCCTAGAGCAGACCGGAGATCTCTCCATTTGTTGAAAGCTTCCCGATGTTGACTCTCGTCTTATTCTGACGCCTGGCACTAGACAAAAGTTTTAGTTTCTTTGTCTTACGTGGACCTTGCTCTGAATGGAAGCTTGTTTCCACCACTGAATAAAATAAATAAATAATAATTGGCGACTTTTTATCTCACAATTGCAAGGTATGAAGTCAGAATTCTGAGAAATAAAGTCGCAATTGTGAGAAATAAAGTTGCAATTGTGAGAAATAAAGTCGCAATTGTGAGAAATAAAGTCGCAATTGTGAGAACAGTTGGATTGCGAGATATAGTTGCGACAATTCTGTGAGAAAATGAAGTCGCAATTGTGAGAAATGAAGTCGCAATTGTGAGAATAGTCGCAATTGCGAGATATAGTCGCAATTCTGAGAAATGAAGTCGCAATTGTGAGAAATAGTCGCAATTGCGAGATATAGTCGCAATTCTGAGAAATAAGTTCGCAATTGTGAGAAATGAAGTCGCAATTGTGAGAAATAAAGTTGCAATTGTGAGAAATAGTCGCAATTGCGAGATATAGTCGCAATTCTGAGAAATGAAGTCGCAATTGTGAGAAATAGTCGCAATTGCGAGATATAGTCGCAATTCTGAGAAATAAATTCGAATTGTGAGAAAATGAAGTCGCAATTGTGAGAAATGAAGTCGCAATTGTGAGAAATAAAGTTGCAATTGTGAGATAAAGTTGCAATTTCTGAGAAATGAAATTTGCAATTGTGAGAAATGAAGTTCGCAATTGTGAGAAATAAAGTCGCAATTGTGAGATATAAAGTTGCAATTGTGAGATATAAAGTTGCAATTGTGAGAAATAAATTCACAATTCTGAGAAAATAAAGTCGCAATTCTGAGAAATAAATTCACAATTTTGAGAAATAAGTCGCAATTGTGAGAAATAAGTCGCATTTCTGACTTTATATCAACCAATTCTGACTTTATATCTTGCAATTCTGACTTTATATCTTGCAATTGCGACTTTATCAATCAATTCAGATTTTATATCTTGCAATTCTGGGAAATAAAGTCAGAATTGAGAGATAAAAAGTCACAATTACTTTTTTTTATTTTTCATTCTGTGGCGGAAACAAGCTTCCATAGCGTTGGGGTTTGGAATGAACTACAAGCCGTTCTCTTTGAATCCATCTTCTACTTTTGTGGTAAGTTGACTAAAGTTGTGTCGCTCGAGTTGTCTTCGCTGATACAGAGAATGGCGGCGAATACACAACCCTGCCAGACATCGCCAGTTGAGCGTGAACGCGCATGATGTCACGCCCAGTCTCACTCCGTCCCGAATCCCTCTTATTTTACAGTACAGGATTATAGAGGCGATCGCAGTGATCAGAGAAGGGCTCATTCAGCACATCAGGCAATCGTTTAAGCATGTATGGGTTAGAAAAACGGGTATTTTTAATGGCCCAATGCCTTTAATAAACATGCAAAGTAGTGAAGCAGTATTTGAAACGTTCATTTATGCATAATGCATAGTGTTTTTAACACACTTCTACCCTCCCTCTGTGTGTTTTAGTCTGCATGACTGTGAAAGCAGAGATGTGGAGATGGCTCCTCCTACTGGAGAGTGTGTTCACTCACTGCAACACACACTCGGGGATCTGCACATGCTCCATGGGGACCATCTGAGCCAGTTCCTCCAGACTCTGGACGTAACGGATCTTATCCATGAACTTCACACTGGAGAGAAGTTCAAATGCATCAAAACACATTCTGATTTATGTTAGATGTGATGACAGCACTAATGTACACTAGCAGTCAGAAGATTTTTTATGCTTTTGAAAGAAGTCTCTTCTGCTCACCAAGGCTGCATTTATTTGATTAAAAATGCAAAAAAAAAAACTTACTGTGGAATATTACTACAATTTAAAATAACTGTTTTCTATTTTAATATATTTTAAAATGATTTAAAATAAAAAGGAATTTCCATCATCATTTACTCCAGTCTTCAGTGTCACATGATCAGTTTTTTACATTTTTATTTCAGGATTCTTTGATGAATAGAAAGTTCAAAAGAACAGCTTTTATCTGAAATATAAATCTTTTGTAATATTAAACACTACCGTTCAAAAGTTTGGGGTCAGTACGAATTTTTACTGAAATGTTTTGGGGACAGAAATAAAATAAATCAATACTTTTATTCATCAAGGATGAATTAAATGGATCAAAAGTTACAGTAAAGACATTTATAATGTTACAAAACATATTTTAAATAAATGCTGTTCTTTTGAACTTTCTATTCATCAAAGAATCATGAAATAAAAATGTAAAAAACTGTTTTCTACATTGATAATAATAATGAATGTTACTGAGCATAAAATCATCATATTAGAGTGATTTGTGAAGGATCATGTGACACTGAAGACTGGAGTAATGATGCTGAAAATACATAGGAATAAATTACATTTTAATTAGGGCTGTCAACGATTAATCACGATTAATCGCATCCAAAATAAAAGTTTGTGTTTACATAATATATGTGGGTGCACTGTGTGTAATTATTTTGTATATGTATATATATATAAATGCACTCACATGCATGTATATTTAATACAATTTTATTTAGATCTAAAATATTTATATGTATATATAATATAAATTATATATAAATGTATATACCGTATATACATGAAAATATTTCTTAAATATATAAAAGCATGTGTGTGTATATATATATATATATATATATACAAAATAATTATACACAGTGCACCCACATACACAAACTTTTATTTTGGATGTGATTAATCACGATTAATCATTTGACAGCCCTAATTTTAACATATATTACAAAATAAAAACAGCTATTTAAATTGTCATAATATTAACAATATTACTGGTTTGTTGTTGTTTTTTTACTCAAATAAATGCAGCCTTGGTGAGCAGAAGAAACTTTTTTCAAAAACATGAAAAATCTTGAATAATCACTCTAAGACATGAGCGATTATGATATTGGATGTTTGTTTTCTTGCCTGATAAAGGGTCGAGAGATGGCCAGAACTGTGCGGATGAACCAGGAGGGATGAGCAATGATCAGACATTTGAGATTCTTCTTAACCTGGATGTTAAAGGAATAAAAAAGCAAAAAATATCAATTCCCTTCCACACCTTTTACAATATCTCTAATAATATATATTCATAAGTCAAGTCAAATCATCTTCATTTATAGAGCTTTTAACAATATAGACAATGTTTCAAAGCATCTTTACAGTGATAAGAGGAAATTAAAGTCATAGATTGTTTTTACAGCAGCTCTAGAATAAAGTTATTATCCAGTTAAAGTTAGTCTTCTTCATATTCATGATGTGTGATGTCATGATTATAAAGGTATGATGTCAGTTAAAGCCAAGTGTGAGTGCAGCCATTGTTCTTCATGTGTATATGATCTGAGTACCGTCTTTCGATCATCTGGTAGCATCTCTTGAGCCAGCTGATGCCCGGCATCCTCCGGCGCGGCGTGGCTCCGTTCAGATAGATGATCATGTAGTCTTCAGCCACCAGCAGCTCCAGACTGCTGATCACGTACCTGCAGAGATCAAGAGAAAACACCATGAAATATAGCCTACGTGTTCCAAGTGCAAACCTTTACAGCGCCTTTATTTTGAAATTGTAGAGGAAATAAATTAAAAGTGGTGTAATTGAATATGCCACTTAAGGGCCTAAACATTCAAACAGTTTGAATGTATGTAGGTTTAGGGGTCAGGTTAGTGTGTGTGTGTGCGTGTGTGTGTGATGGGTAGGTTTAGGTTTCAGGTTAGTGTAAGGGTAGAGAGATATAGAGTTTGACTGTAAAAAATAATAGTAATTTTAACGGTAAAAGACTGTAAAAATGCTACAGTGCAAAACTGTTAATTGGTTAACAGAAAGTTTCCGTACTATATACGGTAAATAACTGTGATATATTTTTTACTGTAAAATACTGTTAAATTTACAGTTTTGAAAAAGAACAACTCCTTGTATAATTTACAGTGAAAAACCGTAAATTGACATTCCCACAATTCCCTGCGTTTCCTCATTTGTTTTATTGTTTTTTTTAATCAGTTATGTACATTAGGGTTTTATGTTACATTTAATGTTGTTAAATTAATGTTTATTACATGTTTATTACATTTTTTAATTGCATGTGTGTTACCATGATGGTGCTTAATGTTTGTGAAAATGACACTGTGCAGCTTCATTAAATAAGTATTGCTTTATACAAGTTTTCACTTGTGATTAGCTGTGATTGCTCATGTAACTCTCATCACTGCTGTGATGATTGTTGGTTATCAGTGTATTTCAATGGTCTAAAACAGATATCAATACGTCTATAAGTTGGTAAATCAACGTTTTATCAGAAAATAAAATACGGTTTATTAATGTAAATTTTAAGTTAAGTCTGTAAAACCATTAACGTTCCTACGATATTTTAACGGTAAAGTTCTGGCAACCACAGCTGCCGGTTTTTCACCGTAAAATTTACGGTTTATTTTTTACAGTGTAGTGTAAGGGAAAGAATATAGAATTTGTACAGCACTGTAAAAAATTATCGTAATTTTAACGGTAAAAGAAAGTAAAAATTCTACAGTAAAAGAAAGTAAAACGGTAAAAGGTTAAAGGTTTAACACGTAAAAGAAAGTAAAAATGCTACAGTAAAAGAAAGTGAAACGGTAAAGGTTAACAGTTTAACGGTAAAAGAAAGTAAAAATGCTACAGTAAAAGAAAGTGAAACGTAAACGGTTAACAGTTTAGCGTAAAAGAAAGTAAAAATGCTACAGTGAAAAGAAAGTGAAACGGTAAACAGTTCAGCAGTTTAGCGGTAAAGAAAGTAAAAATGCTACAGTAAAAGAAAGTAAAACAGTAAAAGGTTAACGGTTAACGGTAAAAGAAAGTAAAAATGCTACAGTAAAAGAAAGTAAAACGGTCAGCAAGTTTAGCATCAGTAAAAGGAAAGTAAAAATGCTACAGTAAAAGAAAGTAAAACGGTAAAAGGTTAACGGTTTAACGCTAAAAGAAAGTAAAAATGCTACAGTGCAAAACTGTTAATTGGTTAACAGAAAGTTCCGTACTATATACGGTAAATAACTGTGATATATTTTTTACTGTAAAATTTGAAAGTGAAAAAGAACAACTCCTTGTAAAATTTACAGTGAAAAACCGTAAATTGACATTCCCACAATTCCCTGCATCACACTTCACATTTGATGCATTTTTGTTGAAATAACTATGTTTCCTCATAATTTTCTTGTTTTTTTCTAATCATTTATGCACATTAGGGTTTTATGTTGCATTTAAAGTTGTTAAATTAATGTTTATTGCATTTTTAAATTTCATGTGTGTTACCATGATGGTGTTTAATGTTTGTGTGAATGACACTGTGCAGCTTCTTTATTTAACTTGAATCACTGCTGTGTTAATTGATGGTTGTCAGCGTAGTACATGGTATAAAACAGAAATCAAATTATCATAAAATTATTATATCAACAGATGTCAGTAATTGAAATACAGGTTATTACTGTAAAGTTTATTACAATTTATTATTGTAAAAGTGATTAAGGGATTATGGGATTTACAGGATTTTTTTTACAGTGAGTATAAAAACCATTACGTCTATGAAAAGTCTTCACAAGAGCGAGTGTGTGTTTCTAAAAATATGTTGTGTGTATGAAATATTCAGGGGAAAAAGACATACTGTTAAATGTATTAAATGCATTATAGTTCATTTGTGTTTTACAAAAACATACATTTTAATACATGTAATTAAAAGTCTTTTTCACCTGAAATGACACTTATAATAAAAACTTCTATGAATTTAATAGTATATTTTAATTCTACATCCTTTCATTCAAATTGGATTCTGCACCTTTTTTGCTAACTTGATTCAAATTCAGTAACTATAAAGGCAACCCAGTTCTGAATGGCGCACATCCCTGTTTATAAAATCATTCCCATAAACCCAACAGTTAGTCAGTGTTTATCTGATTGAGCATGTATTGGACGGACTGAAGTGTGTGTTTGTGTCTCACAGAAAGAGGTTCTCCATGATGTAGCTGTAGTCGGCACAGCCGCTGTCGGGCAGGTAACAGGCAGCGAATACGATGATGGCGTTCAGGCCTTCGCCGTAATAACCTGTGGGACACAAGAGTGATGTCACATGAGTGATGTCACTCAAGAGTGTGTAAAACAGCCTTGCAAAAAATACCTGTAAGTATAATAAAACAGGTTAAACACTTTATCTCAAGCGTCGGACCTTTCTTTTTATTTTTGTTGAAATTATCTTTTTATTTGGAAAGGCAAATTCCCATCACATACATTAGTCATTCAAGTACATCGTTCAAGTAGAGTTTAGATGAGTGTGTCCATATTGCTCTTCTGATATTTATTATTTTACACAATTCCAATCCATTCATCAATGGTGCGTGGATCTACTTTTAACCATTTCCTCGTGACAGATTTCTGACTGGCAGTTTTTTATCGATTTGACGTCCCATGTTTCAAAGCCTAGATTGCCCAAATACACAGTTTCACATTTGAATGAAATGTTCACATTAAAGGAACATGCCGACTTTTTGGGACTTTAGCTTATTCACCGTATCCCCCAGAGTTAGATAAGCCCATAAGTCCCACCGCTAGCCTAGCTTAGCACAAAGACTGGAAGTAAATGGCTCCAGCTAGCATACTAATAGCATACATTTTCCATTTAAAGCTGCACTGAAAGTCTCTTTTGGACCTTGAACCGTTTGGACCCCATTGAAGTCCGTTATATGGAGAAAATCCTGGAATGTTTTCATCAAAAACCTTAATTTCTTTCGAATGAAGAAAGAAAGACATGGACATCTTGGATGACATGGGGTGAGTAAATTATCAGCAAAAGTTTTTTTAAAGTGAACTACTCCTTTTGAGCTGGACTGTGACGCTTTTTTCTTCTGGAAACAAAGTTTGTTGCATTATTTTCCTGTTATCTCTGTAAAGCTGCTTTGTAAAAAGCGCTCAGAAAAAAAAGGTACAAAAGCTGTCATTGGGGCTGTACCTTTTCAAAAGGTAGACTTTTGTACCTAAAGGCAGCATATTGGTAGCCTACCTTAGTGGTACATATTAGCACCTAAGTTGCAAATTAGCACCTAAAATGTACATATTAACACCTAAAATGTACAAATTAGCACCTAAAATGTACATATTGACACCTAAAATGTACAAATTAGCACCTAAAATGTACATATTAACACCTAAAATGTACAAATTAGCACCTACTTATTAGCACCTAAAATGTACATATTAGCACCTATAATGTACTTATTAGCACCTAAATGTACATATTAGCACCTAAAATGTACAAATTATCACCTAAAATGTACATATTAACACCTAAAATGTACAAATTAGCAACTAAAATGTACATATTAACACCTAAAATGTACAAATTAGCACCTAAAATTTACATATTAACACCTAAAATGTACATATTAACACCTAAAATGTACATATTAACACCTAAAATGTACAAATTAGCACCTAAAATGTACATATTAACACCTAAAATGTACAAATTAGCACCTAAAATGTACATATTAACACCTAAAATGTACAAATTAGCACCTACTTATTAGCACCTAAAATGTACATATTAACACCTAAAATGTACAAATTAGCACCTAAAATGTACAAATTATCACCTAAAATGTACATATTAACACCTAAAATGTACAAATTAGCAACTAAAATGTACAAATTAGCACCTAAAATGTACATATTAACACCTGAAATGTACAAATTAGCACCTAAAATGTACATATTAACACCTAAAATGTACAAATTAGCACCTAAAATGTACATATTAACACCTAAAATGTACAAATTAGCACCTAAAATGTACATATTAACACCTAAAATGTACAAATTAGCACCTACTTATTAGCACCTAAAATGTACATATTAACACCTAAAATGTACAAATTAGCACCTAAAATGTACATATTAACACCTAAAATGTACAAATTAGCACCTACTTATTAGCACCTAAATGTACATATTAGCACCTAAAATGTACATATCAACACCTAAAATATACAAATTAGCACCTAAAATGTACAAATTATCACCTAAAATGTACATATTAACACCTAAAATGTACAAATTAGCAACTAAAATGTACAAATTAGCACCTAAAATGTACATATTAACACCTGAAAGGTACAAATTAGCACCTAAAATGTACAAATTAGCACCTAAAATGTACATATTAACACCTGAAAGGTACAAATTAGCAACTAAAATGTACAAATTAGCACCTAAAATGTACATATTAACACCTGAAAGGTACAAATTAGCAACTAAAATGTACAAATTAGCACCTAAAATGTACATATTAACACCTGAAATGTACAAATTAGCACCTGAAATGTACATATTAGCACCCAAAATGTACATATTAACACCTGAAATGTAGATATTAGCACCTGAAATGTACATATTAACACCTAAAATGGACAAAACTTTACCTTTTTGAAAAGGTGCAGCCCCAGTGAGAGTGTATGAATAAAGGTGACTTGACTTAAACATCATTATTAATCATCATACAGTGCAGTTTTACCCGATATATATTCATATGAGTGTGCTTATCACGAAGACTGACCTCCATGTGTGACGACGCGCAGGAACGGCCGGATCACCTGCATGTCGATCCTGTTTTCCTGATCGCCGATGATCACCGTCCTCCACAGACGCCCCGTCCCGTCTCCGTCCCCGTCACCAGAACCAGAACCCTTCGCACTGGCCACTGGAGCGTCATCTGTCAGAAAACAAGACATATCAAATAAATATGACAATTTAAAATGCCTGTTTCTATTTTAATATATTTTAAAATGTCATTTATTCCTGTGATCATCATTCACTCCAGTCTTCAGTGTCACATGATCCTTCAGAAATCACTCTAATATGATGATTTTCTGCTCAATAACATTCATTATTATTATTATTATCAATGTAGAAAACTGTTTTTTACATCTTTATTTCAGAAGTCTTTGATGAATAGAAAGTTTAAAAGAACAGCATTTATTAACAATATAAATGTCTTTACTGTCACTTTTGATCAATTTAATTAATCCTTGATTAATAAAAGTATTGATTTATTTTATTTCTGTCCCCCAAAAATTTTATAAAAATTCCCAAACTTTTGAAAGGTAGTGTTTAATATTACAAAAGCTTTCTATTTAGATAAATGCTGTTCTTTAAACGTTCTATTTAACAAAGAATCCTGAAATAAAAACAGTTTTCAACATTTGATGCTAATCATAACTGTTTCTTGAGCATCAGATCAGAGTGATTTCTGAAGGATCATGTGACACTGAAGACTGGAGTAAAGATGCTGGAAATTCACAGGAATAAATTACACTTTACTATGTATTCTCATAGAAAACAGCTGATTTCACTTGCAATAATATTTAGCAATTTTACGTATTTTACTGTAATTATTATCATTTGATTTGTCAAGCGGACTGACCTTCCCATTCCAGCTCGGTGCCGTTGTTGTTGGAGCCAGAGAGTCGTCATCCGGCGTGTCCATGTCGTCCACGTTGATGTCCAGGTCGTCTGGAGTTTCCAGAAAGTCATCAGAAAGAAGTGAACCTTCACTTTTGTCCAGCGACAGGTTGATATCCGGAGCGATTCAGCGTACGACGCTTTTGCCGGACAGAATCCACATGATCCGCCGCAGAGCGCCATGAACAGCTACAGAGGAAAACACACATTATATAAGAAGCACTCAGACACCAAAAACAACATCTTACTCCAGAGAACATTTCTTGTACTATTTCTTATGTAAGAGCAATGAGCCCATTGTTTCTGACTTAAATTACATTGTTTAAATGCATTTTTTTGCATATTTTATTGAATTATTTAATACTTTTTAGCTAACTCTGATTTGTATATGTGCATTTCTGATGTACATTACTTAGACAGTTTCCTCTAAAAACAGATCACGCATTTTATTGTGAAAAGCAGTAAACAAATAAATGTGAATTGAAATTGAATGTGCACTGTAGGATTTGTTTTATATGGCTAAATATGCCTAAAATGTCGATTTGTTTCATATAACTGATTTGTGTGTTTATTTAAGGGTTAAGTTGCCAATTCTTTTCTAATTATTTTGTAAATATATATATATATATATATATATATATATATATAGACCAGGAACATGTTCATGTCATGTATTTTTACTCAATATGTAATATAATTGTTAATTTATGTAATTTTTTGTTCTGTTACAGTTAGTTAAATTGTAGAATTAAAATTGTAGAATTATATTAAAAACAGATGATTGACATAAATAATAAAATCTAAAGACTCCAACGTTTCTAAGATGATTCTAAGCATAATGTAACATTATTGAAAAACTTTTGTCAGAACAAAAAAATGCTAAATTCTGACAAAAGTTTTTTGTGTGTGTGTGTGTGTGTGTTATAATTGTGATTTTATTATATTTAGATATAAATCCAAATGGAAAAACTTGTGAAAAGATATGTAGTTTGGTTAATCACATGGCAATAAGATTATGGTGGAGGTCTATGGCCATTCTAGTGGTTAAAGTGAGTTTTTTTATT
Organism: Hybognathus amarus; assembly: GCA_030378365.1. Taxonomy (NCBI): domain Eukaryota; kingdom Metazoa; phylum Chordata; class Actinopteri; order Cypriniformes; family Leuciscidae; genus Hybognathus; species Hybognathus amarus. The sequence goes on from JAQIUQ010006492.1 coordinate 46,051, forward strand.
TTATTTTAAAATTGCATTTTCCAAAAACATGGACAAAAATCTTCCATTAAATCATTTAAAATGATCCATGTCATCCCCATAAATCAAAGTTAGAAATATGAGCCTTTTATAACGTAAATTTGACATAAAATGCTGTTTTTTGTAAAAAATCCTCCAAAAACTGCACAAATGTTGAGTAGAAACATTACTAAACAGACTAAAATTACATTTGTAAAATAAAAAATATATTATTCTGTTAAAAATTTAAATGTTATTGTCTAGGGTCCCTGGAAACCCCAATGATAATGAGTGTAGACACAAATGAAGATAATCAGAGGGTTAATCTAATAAATTCTATGGATTATTTTAGCTTTTTAATATGCAGTGTTCTAAATATTTATATTCCTAAAATATTTCAATATAATTTCCACAGTGAAAAACACATGATGCACTCAGATGCATTTAGAGAACTTACAAGTGTTGTCAGTGAGTCCATCTATATCACCATCTTCAGGAAGAGGCCTGTAAATACACCGAGACACATAATAAAGATGAACACCAATAGAAGTAAATGCATTATTATTTACAAGTAACAAACCTCAACTCTGTAGTAAGTACAGATCATTAATAATACTCAATCCTTAAGTACACATGTGTAATGCAGAGTGCACATCAGTGTCAAGCCGTGAACAAAAGCGTTTTTAAAGTGTGTGTTTCATCAGTAAAGGCATCATTTATCCAGTCACTCTCTGACGTGCTTGTACATCCCGGCTGGAGCGGATGCTAGTCTAGCTGACAAACTACATCCAACACCAGCTCTCGGAAAACAGCCACACGGTGTGTAATTACCCAGCAGTCAGTGCAGTGTCAGGAGAGCGTGGGTTTAATAAAAGAGTACAGCTGAAGAAATAATGAGCTATTGTAAATCTGAGCTTGCATTTACTCAACTCACTTGCACGAAAACAGATTCAGTATTCCTCAAAATGGATAAAACTGTGAAATAAGGCAAACCTTGATGTTAAATTATACAAATATACTTTATGCATTTACTCTCGCTTTATTAACCAATATCTTTGCTGCTGAGCTTCATACAAATAAGTAAAAATGACTTGGTGAAACATCTACATTTTTCTGTTTTAATTTGTTTGTTTGTTGTGTGGAACAATCTTAATAAATCCTTCTCATGAGCAAAATCTATCTTTAAATAATCTATATCTTTTCATTTACAATACATATGAATATAATTTATGTATTTTAGTTTGTCAAGACATTTACAGTTTTTGAAGAGTGCGCATGTGTGAACGTAATCTAGAACGAAAGAATGAGACTATGATTGAATCTGGAAATAAAGTAAAAATAACTGAGAAAAATTGGAAATAGTCCTCAGACGCCATATCTGTTAAAACTCATTGAATTAACTTTTCACTTGGCCTGGGCTTGCTTGCTTGTTTTTAATAGCAAAAATGATTAAGACTCTGAATAAGACAATAGCTTTCCTGTAGCTAAAACAGTAGAGCTTTGGCACTTGCAATGTCAAGAGTCCATGGGTTTGATTCCCAGGGAAAGCAATAACTAATAAGACAATGCAATGTAAGTTGCTTTGGATAAAGGCGTAAGCCAAATGTGTAAATGAAGAGTTCAGATGCAAAAGCCTCTAAGTGCCATTTGAAATTTTCTTCTAAAATGATCATTTTTATCAAGCTTGTATATTAAAGTTAAGTAATTTCACTTAAATGGCAATGAAGATTACCTATTAATTGTCATTAAGTGAAATTACTGAACTTAAATATACAAGCTTAATAAAAATGGTCATTTTAGAAGAAAATTTAAATGGCATTTACTGGCTTTTGCATCGGAACTTCTTCAAATGTAACGTGACTGAACCACCAATTTGCGGCAGTATGCTTTTTTAATCTGCATTTATTAATTTTTGCAATTAAAAACAAGCAAGCCCAGCCCAGGTGAGAATATAAATGCAAAAATAACACAATACTTTCCATAGAAAGTGACAAAGTAATGCACTTTTTAGAGACTAGAGTAATGATGTCACTTTCCCCAACAATGATTATCACAAAGTAAGTGTGACACTAATAAAAAGTACACTGTAAAAAAATATCGTTGGTTTAACTTAAAAAAGTAAGTAACCTGGTTGCCTTAAAATTTTAAGTTGATTGAACTGGAAAAAACGAGTCAATGCAATGAAGGAGATCTCAAAATAATACGTTATCTGAACTAAATAAATTATTTAAGTTGATTTGACAAAAGAAAAAATGTTGTGATAAATCTTTGAAAATATATATATATCTTTTTTTTACAATGTATGATCCTTTGCACATGCTCAATAGGATATTATTGTTTAAAAATGCCTAATATACCTAAATATGGTACATGAACATGGTAATTTCAGTACACTGAAAACAAAAGTAATTGAAAGCATTTGTTTTAAGTATTTAAACTGATCTGAGCTCTTAAATTAACCTTTTTTACAGAGCTATATAAGTACAACCATCCCTTAAAGTTAAACCATAAACCAACCATAAAGCTTCCTCAGAAAAAAAAAAGTTATTTGCAGTACATTACCTTTTAATAACAACCTCAATAATTTTGTTCAGCTCGGACTTTATGAGATAATGTGCACACTCATAATCAATTATTCACCACCCTCAGTCTTTTACTACCCCATTGTCATGGCAACACTGATGACCTCATATTTGCCCATATATGGTAGTTGCATTATTATGTCTGTGCTCTTTATGTCATCATGCACTGTATATTCCCCTAGAGTCTTGGACTGATTCTGCCATAATTCACCTTGATTTGTCCTTGAAGTGCAGCTAGATAACATGCCCTCAGCTCCACATACATTCTAATCAGAAATCAAAGACGTCTGCATTGGGTAAATATAACTGATGCATAACAAGCCCACGGGAACAATACACGTATAGGTTTACATTATATATGCAACTTCTGAATGCTCTGATAAATACATGCTTCTAATAGGGCATGTAGTGAAAATCATTACAAATATGATCAATATATACAGTATAAGTAGCAGTACTGCTATCCTACCGCAAATATTGATTTGGAAGAGAAAGCACACACACATACAAAATTTCACGTTTCATTCATTGTGTTGCTGCAGTCCACATTAACTTAAGCTCTTATATATGTTCAAATCTATGCAGAAACACTGTAATAAAGTACCTGAAAACCATACTTGAGTAAAAGTACAGATACCTCACCAGCGAAAATGACAAGTTAAAAGTCACCAATTACGATATGACTTGAGTAAAAGTCTTAGTGTCTATCTATTTTGTTCATTCTGAATGTATGCTGCGAAGATACACTCGTCCTCGACACATCAGATACATGCCAGCGAAAATATGACACCAGTAAGGATGGCTCAGATCCACAATTTTGGCTTCGGTATCGATACCAGAACCTAATAGCCTACCTCGGTATCGATACTAAATCGATACCACAGGCGGGGGAAAAAAAGAGTCTAAATTTAAGTGAATTGAAACAATTTTATTAAACACTGCTTGAAACTCTCAACTACCATATGTGCAAAGAAAAGTATCAAAAAAACAAAAACAGATCAAAATAAAAAAATAAAATAAAAATCAGTCAAGGAACAAACAGTAGGTAGGTAAAATTTTGATTTTGGAAAAAAAAAACTGAAATTATACAATTAATATATCTTTTTAATTATTAATATCTTAATATCTATATGTAATAATAGGTTAATATCTATAATAATAGATTAACACATTATAATAGAATAATGAAATGACATGTAAACCATTAGCTGTCATGCATCAACAAAGAATTAATTATCAACATTTATAGCGTTTATTCATCTTGGTTTGATTACTGTTTGTGTTTGGGTTCAGAATATGCATATAATGCATTGCAAAAAGTAATGTTAAGATGCTAAACATGTATTAGTATATTACATTTTTAGGTCATTTTATTACTGATTGATCTAGATTAATCATTGCTATATTGTTAGGCCAGGTTCCTTAATGAATGTTGACAAATGTAGCTTAATTGTAGGCTAATATTATTAATATTTATATTACTACCATCTCTCTCTCTCTCTCTCTCTCTCTCTATGGGTCGCCACAGCGGCAATAATGCCATTAATTTTTGCTATTACTTTTATTCTTTATTAATTCAAATTAAATGAATATGTTTGTTTAAAATTTCAAAAATGATGAGACCTAAACTGAATTGGTTCTAGCGTGTCATGCAAGAAGATTTGATCTCTCGTGTTTACCATATCATATTTAATTGATAAGCTCTTATGTGCGCTGTTCAGTGTTCAATAAAATACTAAATTAAATCAGTTGAATGATGAACTCACCCTGTCGATCTCTGAACTCTTTGAACTAGTCAGGATGAGCAACTGACGAGCGCTTCGGCAGATTTGTTGCCTCCCATGGCAACACTTTAATGAAAGCAAAGTTTGCAGAGTGGTACATTTGAGGGTCTGTTACTTTACTATTCTAATTACTTTAGCAGGCAAAGTAATGCCTTATTTCACTGATACTACTCTCTCTATTTATTAATTTTCGGGTGTGTAGAAATTCAGAATGCTTCAATTTTGATCCATAATCGTTCCCTCGTTTGCCCGCGTCAGTGTTCGGTAGCGCACTGCCGACTAGTGGAGAACTTCGGAACAGCAGCGTATGAAATACCGAATTCAATAAAATGATGATATTGTACCGTTTGAAATTTATTATATACCGGTATTTTTGCAATACCGCGCATCCCTATGACACAGTTGATTTGTGAGTGGAGCGATCATGTTTATTTTCTAAAATAAAAATAAAACTGAACACCTCAATATTGCAATAAATCAGAGGTCAACACTACAGCACTCTCAAACACTCAAGTCTTCGGTTAAGTTCAAGTGCTCAAAAAGGACATAAACCAAAATGTCTCTTCAATATAACATGAAATAGTCAAAGCCTTGCACTGGACGTGCTGTTTCAGTCTCATCTCATATATGAAACACTGAGTAACCCGCTAATGCACTCGCATTCGTGTAAAGCAGCCTTTTCGACAAGTTTGGGTGAGTTAAGGCCATTGCACACTGAGTCTGACATTTTCGTTTGCGTTTTTACGTATTCGCGATTCACTGGCTATGAATTCTCAAAAAAACATTTTAAACTCAAATTTAAACCCGATTCGAATTTTCTTTTTAATGAGCGGATGACATTTTCGGAGGCAGTGTGCAAGCGGTGATTGACATAACGTGAGGTTGTATTTACTTTTTAACGTTAGAAAATTTAGAAGCGAATTTCAGAACCCGGTGTGCAATGGCCTTAAGGGTCAAACTCTAAAGTGTTTGTATTAAATCGAAAGACTTGTTCAGAAAATGTACTCAAGTGGAGAGTAAAAGTTGCTAATATCTATAGATACTCAGTGCCCCGTTTACATGGAATTATGCGGCAGAAAATGCTTCAACACGTAACGCGAGCGTCCAGTTTGGCAGAGTTATGTTATTATTGAAAATGAGAAGAGAGGGGAATGTTTGTTTCCCTAAATACTTCGGCTATGTGTAAATGTGGCCTCAGTAAAAATACAAAGTAGCCAAAAAGATATAAGTAAACAGTAACTAATTACATTTACACCACATTGCATTGTGGGATACAGTGCCTCATGCAGTGTGCTCTATGTTCTCTGCATACAGAAGATACTGTGCACAGGTATGCACACTGCAGATGTGTTATGAGTATTATGTTTCCTCTGGTGTGTGTGAAGGTCTTACCGTGGGAAATCATCATCCTGCCACTCATCTTTCACCTCCATGTTCTCCATGCGTAAAGTGGCTTCAGTGGTTCCCATCCTCTGCTCCTGATCACACTGATCAACACAAACAATTACAGAAGGTTAACAATTGTGTTGGCTATATGAGACAAAAACACATATTTGAGACATTATTTCTCATTGACAACAATGTTAAATAAGCAAAAGTCATTCCCTCTATAAGACACATGATTTGAGGAATGAATGTGGGATGAGTTACACGCAAAACTTTGTCAAAGTTATTATAGCCCTACAACTAAAACCATAACACTCTCATTACTAGAAATAAAATAAAATTAATATGATAAAAATAAAATAAAAAGCTTATTTTATTTCAGCTAGAGGCCAAAGCAACATTTCTTATTTTCATTTAGTTTGAATGGATGTAATTACTGTAAATAACTAAATAAAAATCTAAAAATCTATAACAGACAGACAGACGGACGGACAGATGGACGGACGGACAGACGGATAGACAGATAGATGGATGGATAGATAGACGAATGATGACGATAGATGGATGATGATGGATAGAGAGATGAATGGATAGATAGATGGATGGATGGATGATGGATGGACGGGACGGATGGGACGGACGGACGGACAGATAGATAGACGGATGGATAGATAAATGGACAGACAGACAAGACAGACGAGACAGAGAATAGACAGATCAAGAACAGACAGACAGACAGACAGATAGATCAATAGATAGATCAGATAGATCAGTATAGATAGATAGATAGATAGATAGATAGATAGATAGATAGATGAGATAGATAGATAGATAGATAGATAGATAGATAGATGGATAGATAGATATATAGACAGACAGACAGACAGACAGACAGACAGATAGATAGATGGATGGATAGATAGACAGACAGACAGACAGACAGACAGACAGATAGATAGATACAGATAGATATATAGACAGACAGACAGACAGACAGACAGACAGACAGACAGACAGACAGATAGATAGATAGATCAGATCAATAGATAGATAGATAGATAGATAGATAGATAGATAGATAGATAGATAGACAGACAGACAGACAGACAGATAGATAGATAGATAGATAGATAGATAGATAGATAGATAGATAGATAGATAGATCAGACAGACAACAGACAGACAGACAGACAGACAGACAGACAGACAGACAGACAGATAGATAGATAGATAGATAGATAGATAGATAGATAGATAGATAGATAGATAGATAGATAGATATGATAGATAATAGACAGACAGACAGACAGACAGACAGACAGACAGACAGACAGACAGACAGACAGACAGACAGACAGATAGATAGATAGATAGATAGATAGATAGATAGATAGATAGATAGATAGATAGATAGATAGATAGATGGATGATAGATAGATAGATCATATGATAGATAGATGGACAGACAGACAGACAGACAGACAGACAGACAGACAGACAGACAGATAGATAGATAGATGGATAGATAGACAGATAGACAGACAGACAGACAGACAGACAGACAGATAGACAGACAGACAGACAGACAGACAGACAGACAGACAGACAGACAGATAGATAGACAGACAGATAGATAGACAATAGATAGATCATATAGATAGATAGATCAACAACAGACAGACAGATAGATAGATAGATATAGATGGATATATAGACAGCAGAACAGACAGACAGACAGACAGACAGACAGACAGACAGACAAACAGACAGACAGATAGTATACACAGATAGATAGACAGTGATCAGACAGACAGACAGACAGACAGACAAAGAACAAGACAGACAGACAGATAGATATACAGACAAGACAGATAGATAGATAGATAGATAGATAGATAGATAGATAGATAGATCAGATAGATGGATAGATAGATAGATAGATAGATAGATTAGTATAGATAGATAGATAGATAGATAGATAGATCAGACAGACAGACAGACAACAGACAGACAGACAGAGAACAGACAGACAGACAGACAGACAGACAACAGACAGACAGACAGACAGACAGATAGACAGACAGACAGATAGATAGATAGATAGATAGATAGATAGATAGATAAATAGATAGATAGATAAAACGACCAACAGACAGATCAATAAATCAGACCAACTAACCTGACACATGATGTAATGTCTAACTTTTCGAAAGTTAAAAGTTCTAAAGGATAAATGGGCTAGCTCACAGGGAGAAGTTAAATCATGTCAGTCATCCTCTTCAGTGCTCAAAAGACTATGAATTAAACTGTCAACATTCAATAGACAAAACTTTGTAAACCACATCTCCATGCCTGTGTTACTTAAAACAGAAGGTGTTTAGCCTTCAGAAGCCTCTGGAGTCGCCCAGTCGCTGACCATTATTGAACACTCCAGTGGTAAAGAGCGACAAAGTGGTTCAATCATTTGTTTTATCAGTAGTTCTATTTTAAAACTCCTAGTTTAGACAACTGAAAATAGGAGGGTTCTTTACCCAAGAAGTCCGTCATAGCCATGCAGTCTTCTTCTTCAGAGAAGTGTTTGTCCCGAGGAGAGGCAGAGGTGACCCAGGCCAAGACATGTCAAAGGTCTTCTGCTTCAGCAACTAATCCTGAGCTCCAAGCACAGACACGTTTTATTATATTTAGAATATATCAGCTAGTTAATAAAGGGTATTTTAGGTTGTATTATTTAGTTGTTAAAAAATTTAAGTATATTTACTATTTGTTCTGTCCATAAGTCAATGGTTACCAAAATGGTTTGGTTACTGACATTCTTCAAAATGTGCAAACAAATGGAAAGACCATTTGTTAAATGAGGTTAAGTATTGATGAATTGTCATTTATGCATGAACACTGTAAAAATGAATATGCTTTATCTACTCAATAGAATTGTGGCAACAGATTACAAGCAATATTATTAAATTTAACAATTTAGAATTGAGTAATTATTAATCAAATTATTCCTTAAAAGTTAACCATTTAAAATTAGTAAAGTTTACACCAAAAAATGTAATAAAAATATCTCAGCTAACAGACAGACGTCAAATATTAATTAAGAACTCTTTATTTTATATTGCCAAAATTGAAGACCTGATTTTAACACGCAGAATCACTAAAGGAGAAAACCGTAATTTTAAACCAAACCTAAAACAAACACTGATCACCATAATGGTGACTTTAATTTATGTGTTTTTGGTTGTATATTTTAAGTTTTACTCATTTTAAATGGTTAACTTTTAATAATTTAATTTGATAAATTATTACTCAATTCTAATTTGTTAAATGTATTTAATAATATTGCTTGTAATCTGTTGCCACACATTTTTTTGATTAGAAAAAGCATATTAATTTTTACAGTGTATATATAGCAAGTTACTAGAAATGTTAACAATGCATCACTATATAAACCACTTTTGAAATATATTTCTGAATAAAAAATGGAGCAGGTGCCGTAGATATATAGGGGAAGAGAATTTCCCCTGTGAGGCCCATTTGAGTGACAGAGAAAGTCTGCTGTGAAAAACACTGTAGTTCCTATGGTTCTCCAAGAACCCCGAAGCCACCAGAAAAACACTTTGAATTATTTTCAGCTCAAAACATATTTTATTTTTGAAGACCATTCCCATCAGAGTCCTCATTAAATGTTTTTTTTTTATAAAGCAAAATTATACATTTCTTTTATTCTCAATAGTTGATGGTTAAATAAAAAAAAATACTTAAGATATATAGAACAAGAAAGACTTTCAAGAAAAAAAAATACGTTTAAATTTAATGTTCTTTATTTTTAGAATGTCATCCAGCTCTTAATTGGTTTATTTTACTTAAAGTCATCATAATAGCTTATTTAGACTTTTATAACTTTAATAAACATAACTTTACCATGATGTAATAATTCTTTTAGATGACATGACATCAGTTACTCTCCATTGGTGAAATTTCCATTTCATCAGCATCATCAGGAGTACATCATGTTTTATTGTAGAGATAAAGGATCTGAGACGACACAGGCCATTCTGGCATTTCATTTGGGTCTGGCCAAGCTCAAGCACTAAAACTTTAAACTATAATGAAAATAAAGAGCTAATATTAGACATTGCTCAATGCTCAGTGAGGCATTGACTGTCAGCATGAAAGTACATTTTTGATATTTTCAGTACATTTAATTAAATTATCACACTGATTTCTGTAATTATATGTTAGAGTGAGTCAAAGCAAAGAATGCAAAACATATTCATTAACACCACTTTCACTGCTAATAATTGATTTCTTACCAAAATGATATCACTTCCTGTAGGATGCAGCCATGAATGGCTTTTTTGTTTAGGCTTTTTGCAAGAATGGGGTTTTGTTTTAATTTATTAAATATTACAAGACTATCAGAATGTAGATTGAGGAAAAAAAACATGAAGTGATACCAAATGTTTTGTTTGGAAATGTTCGAAACACCAAAAATATTTCTGTGAAAAGTTAGCGTGATGATCACCCAGAAAATGACGTCATCTGTTCAAACCAAACCAAAGCAGTAAAATTATTTAAAATTTGATAAACTAATAACATCAATATCCTTACAAAGTGTGAGAGCAGAGATTCACCGTCGAATAAATTAGTAGCCTATATATTATTCACGACAATCGTACTGCACCAACCAACGTGAGTGTTTCATCCGCTTTGTTTCCTCCACGCGCACGGCGCACCAGCTGCTACCGTCCCGCACGTGATCTCCATGGTAACGTCATCAAGCTTTAGAAGTCTTCCTGTTGATAGTTGTGCGTTAGCTGGTCATGGCAGCAAAGGTAAGCGCTCTCTCACACAGAAACATAGTCGCTTTCTCCAGACAAAGGAAGCGCAGTGTTTGATTGTGAAGTATACGCATATGTCTAAAAAACATCATCGCAGCACACTGGAGAAACGCGGATTAGCTGATAACCTTCAGTAGCTATACAGTAGCCGGTGTGACAGAGCTAGTTAGCCTGCTAATGTCCTGTGTGAATGTTTAGCGTCTGTCAATGACATTGAGACATAAGAGCACTTCAGTGAGCTCTGATGAAGGATATCAAACCCTGTAGATAGACTGTCCACTGTCTGTGGAGTGTTTGAATGGGTGTCATGGGGTTTACGATGCTAAACATTGATGAAGTCAGCAGAAGTTGAGTTGCTTAGATGTAAAATGCATTTTAATAATTATAATAACACACACACACACACACACACACACACACACACACACACACACACACACTACACACACATATATATATATATATATATATATATATATATATATATGTATGTATATATATATATATATATATATATGAACTTATTCTAAAATAATATTAATAGACAGAACTGGGCGTAATGTATACATTTAGATCTGTTGTGTAGATCACTATGTGTTTCTGTCTACAGGTAATGATAAAGAGGGCTGATCCAGCAGAGCTCAAGTCCATTTTCTTGAAGGTATGTTACCTAGTATCTCCCTTGAGAGTCTGTAAATAAAGGGATGGAACGTAGCCCAACATCTAAGCACTGGTGTCAATGAGATATACCCCTTATCTGATGTAACCATTTAATAAATTTCTCATTACAGAAAGAGAAACCTGAGGATTAATTTAAAAATGCATCGAACACTGTATGGAACTCCTAGTAAGTTCACATGAATATACGAAGCAGAGTTCCTTAAAAGCACGAGAAAAAACTTTGCATGAATAACGTATTTTAAGGAATAAATCTAACAGCAAATTATTATAAAAAAAAAAACTAACACATGCTTAATTAATATTCCTTTAAATTATCAGCCTGGTTTACCATCTGGATGATGGTAAAATAATGTTGTTTTCATTCATGTTGTCCTTAACTGTGAACATCATTTTTGCTTTGGTTATGAGGGGAATGCGTGGCGTGGTCACCGTCCGGTCACGTGCCTGCAGTTTGAGTGGCAAAAAGACTGAGCGGCTGTATATGTTTCCAGCGTGAATGCCGCAGAAAAACAAACACAACACATATAAAGTGGGAAAGAGCTTTGCGATTGACTGTACAACTAGATTTGACAAAAAATCGGAGGTATATTTTTACAGACTGCTATAGAAGAGGAGCAAATGGATCGCTGCCAATTCACAGAAACAACTGGACTCCAGTCAGCGGAAGGTGGATTTGCAGTTATCATTTTGTGTCAATATGCTGAGTTTAGCTGTAAAACCATACCCATATATTTTGTATTGTTAATTATTAACAACTCATCAATTAAATATTTATCAATGCATATTCTGCATTATTGGATGTTTCTTAATAAAAACTCACCAAAAAAAAAAAAACTATAAAGTTTTATGGCTGGACAATATGATAGGCTATATATAACACTGAAATAAGTGATCACCAGGATTTAGACCTACCTATATTGTATTTATATAAAGCGTTCACAGGCAAATTTGCTTTATGTTTACCGTCTATATTGCTTTTATTTTCCCGGCGTCGAAATCAGGCAAACATAAATGTCAGGCGACACGATTCCTGGCTGCATGTCAATATCCATGAATCACTGGATCTTTAGTAAGTTGTAAGGAACACTATATTAGTCCAACATTTAGTTTAAATTGATAAAATTGTTCGTTTTCAGTCGCATTTTCGCAGTTTCCCTATTAAATCCAGTCACGCAGCAGATCTTTTGCCACTCAGTCAGGCTGAGGGGGTTGTTCCGGCGGGAAAGTGACGTCAATACATTCCCTCTATTCTGTTCTCGGGTTTTTAATACTAAATATTTATGATTACTATTGTGATCAATGCAATATGTGATTTGAGATGTGATAGGCCACATTTCATGGAATACTTCATTGTACAAGGAGCTAATTGAATGAGTTTTCTGGTTTATTATATAGAATGCTTTATTCTACAAAATCTATCTGTACTGCTGTGGCCTCAGCATTAAATATAAAATATTACCCAGTGTTCTTTCCTTCACAGTATGCCAGTGTGGAGAAGAATGGAGAGCACCACATGTCCCCGGAAGACTTCGTGTCAAAGTTCCTCCATGCACAAACAGACATAAGGCTGTCCAAAGAGGCCACCGTTCTACTGGCGGGCGTTCTGGACCAGACCAAAAATGGGTTAGTATTTAATTTCTATTGCCACTGATAAAAGTTTGAGTTGCACTTGAACCGCAGGTTTTCGTTTAAAAAACAAATCAAATAGTGCAACCAACACAGTTTAAATGTGTGTTTTTCATTAATAATTCACGACTTGTGTAAATTACAGTTCACGGTTCATTTGATTCATAAACAAAGCGTCTGCTGTGAAATGGATGTGGATTATGCGGCGGTATCTTCCGCTTTTAATCCTGCATTAGGATGAAGGGTCAGACATCTTAACACACCACACTTTGTTCAGGTGCTGCTCCTTTCAGGCAGCACGGCTCAGCCCCCTTTTGCATTAATATGTATGCTTTTAATGATACATAATGATAGCCAATGATACGCAAGCGTAAGTCCAAAAAGATTGTGCGTTACCATGGCAACCAGCCGGGCCGCGTGCATGTGGTCATGCGGCACGCATTATCAGGGCTGCATAGACCGGAGAGGTACACACGCACTGTAATTGCCGTGCCATTCAGCTCTCGTTGCTTTGTGCGACTTTGAGGATGGATAAATTGCTGCATCTAGCTATTAACGGATAACTATTCAGGAATCATGGCTTGAGCTCTCTTTCAGAACATGATTTTTTTTATTTATTTGCAGGGCTTTGAGGGAAAAAAATAGGGGGATTGTTTGATTTAATCAAGATTATGTTTTTCGAGTTTATCTTTCGAATTTTTGAATATTATGCATGTAGGTTGCTGAGCTAGTTAAAGAAAGATCTGGATATATATGGATTTCTGAGGCTTGGTCGTAGTGGCGGCTGTGGTCAGGACCTTCATGCCGTCAGGATTGCGGAATGTTGCAAATGAAGAAACCTTCATTTGAGAGGCCTTCGTCCCAGAATTGCAATTAAAGGGGTCATGAACTGGCTTTTTAAATGTTTTTGTTTTGTTGTCTGAGGTCAACTTATGACGTTCGCTTGGTTTTTACATTCAAAACCATAAAAATGAATAAGTTATGGGCTATTTTCTTCCCTAGTTTTCAGCCTACTTGAAAAATGCTCGAATTTTATGGGCGTATCACATTCAAGACTAGGAAGTAAACGCCCACTGCTGTGAATGGATAACAGTTTTGCATATTATAATGAGCTTCAACTTTATCATTGGTTTCGGTTAGATACACGTGGGGATTGTTTGAAAACCACTGTTGTAAATGGCAACCGGAATGATTTCGCCCATACATGTTTGACCCAGAGTCCGATCCCGAAATCGCAGGACAATGAACCAACAGCACCTCGAATACAACGGATACTTGTAGACACATACACATAATTATTAGATATCAAACGAACTGTAACAATGCAATGCTAGCACCGAGTTGATTTTATTTCTAAAATAAAAATACTCACATACGTGTGTTTCACCACTCCTGTTGGATCCAGATATAGAAGGTAATGTAGACTAATCATGTTCCGTACAACAACGATGTTCCGTGCAGATTAACTTTACCTGCCGATCGCTGAATGCAAATACTTCTAGGTCATACACAAAATGCATATCTGTGTCGTCTTCATTTCTCCCTCTTATATTATAATGATTTTAACTCACCCGTCAATGCACGTGAGGAGAAAGCGTCCAATGTTGTCAAATGGCAACCAGTTCGGCCCATACATGTTCGAACTCCAAGAGTCCGTGCTGTTGCACAATTCATGTCAGATCCAATATCAGACGGCACAGCACCGTTTTTACTCTTAATCGGTCTGCAAATCCAGCCTCGAACTGTGTCTTGTTCACAAAACAATCCTCTGTGAAATGAAGCGGACATACGGATAATGTTTTACACTCATCTGCTAGGAACGTCATTAAAAACAAATTTTAACCAGGCATTCCTAATATTGGAATCCAGAGGAAGCTTATGCATCGACTGTCTTCTTCCACAGCCAGGCACAGCCACAACATTTTGTCAACGGAATGTTTATTGCTGGTAGCTCGCTCCAGGTTTGTCATCACGGGTATGCTTTTTCTTTACCTATGCGTGGAATGGCCAGAGTCGGTGGTCGGGGCTAGAACTGGCCGTGTTGAAGTAGGCGTTGATGAGCGGGTGGGGTTTTAGCGTCATTTGACGTCATACTTCCACACTTCTCAAAAACGAGACGTTTGTTGAGGCTGGTGTCAATAAAAGCTTTTATTGGACTAACAAGGTCGTTTTCAGTTCTGAAACTTACAGGATATTCTTATAATATGAGTGACCTCTTAGATGTCAAAAGCTTAAGGAAAATTTGATTTCTCAGTTCATCACTGCTTTAAAAATTCTAACAGCAGTTCATATTTTTGAAGCTTGCTATACCTATTGAAATGTATTCAAAATCATAAAGCTTCAAGCGCTAGAAGCTCTGTTTGTGTGGGTGCCGAATCCAATGCTTTTTGCTGAACACCAAGTGTTTTACAACAGAGGTAGGTTTTCATCTGATTGAGATGATTCACAGGTTATCTCTGTTTCATGAGATGGATACAAACAGCATGATGCATTTTCTACCTCCTCCTGAGCTGGAATAAATCAAGTGATATGGTGACATCCATCAGGCACTGAATCACTTCTCCTTTATTCACTCAGCCCTGTTTGAGCGGCATCCTGCCAACGGTTCTGAATCAGTCATTCAACACATGTAGACTTCCCTGCTGATTCAAAGATCTGCCAGACATTCTCTCCTTCTCTGCCTCTATCTTTTCTCCCCTCTCCATTTTTGATGGAAAAACTCCTCAAGTGTGAGACTTCGTAGCATCATCTCGGGGGTTAAAACTTTGTAAAGAGCGCATGCTGAGAAAATGGCAGTCCGTGCCCATGTGGTTTCAGGCTGGTCTGAGGTATGCACTCAGGGAAAGCTAAACCAGCCCGCGTCCCTCCGCATCTGCGCTTGTCAGTGACAATGACAGGGCCAGAGCTTATTGAAGGTGCTCTCTCTTCACCTGTCATGGATGAAAGCTACAACGCTAAACCACTGAAATAATAAGTCTGTCAAATAGTGTTTCTGGTAGGACAGTGTTTACCAGCTCCTCTCGGTTTTCAGAAACAACACAATTTAAAGGTGCGTGGCACCTGCTGGGAGATACAAGGAAATGCTTTGTACATAAGTATTTTCAGTTTTGATTAGCGTTAAACATTGAAAATTAATAGCAACATAATATTGTTTTATTTTATGAAAATGTAAACAAATGTATTGGTTTTTACAGTATGTTCCTCTTCAAAATTTTTGAAATATTTTTTCTTTTGTCAAATCAACTTAAATAATTTATTTAGTTCAGATAACTTATTTATTTTAGTTTTCTGATGATTAAATCAATCTCCTTCGTTGAATTAACTCACTTTTTTCCAGTTCAATCAACTTAAAATTTTCAGGCAACCAGGTTACTTAATTTTTTTAAGTTAAACCAACAATATTTTTTTTGCAGCGAAGACTGCACAAAAATACAGTAAAAACAATAATATTGTGAAATATTACTACAATTTAATATAAATGTTTTTATATTAATATATTTCAAAGTGTAATTTATTTCAATTTAGTCTTCAGTGTAAAATTATTTCCCGCTATTACCAATGTTGAAAGCAGTTGTGCTGCTTAATATTTTTGTGGAAACCATGATACATTTTCTTTGATGAATAGAACGTTAAAAACTAGGCCTGTAAATCTTTTGTAACATTATAAATGTTTTATTGTCAATTTAATGTGTCCTTGATGAATAAAAGTATTCATTTCTTTCAGAAAAGACTAAAACCAGTTTTTGTTGTGTTTAAAAAAAACAACAAAGTTCCACATGATTGTCCTTATTATTAAATCGTTTCAGTGTCATCTTGAAGAAACATAAAACGTTTTGCATTCCCCATGTTACACTTCCTGGTTCTTGTGCCATTTTAGTTGATGGTTGGAAATGTTTTTTGTCAGGCTTATTATTTGAGCTTCGGTTTAGTTTGTTTTACATGGCTACGGCATCTTAGTGTGTTTGTGTACCGGTGTAATTGCTCTCTAGTAGTCAAGGAACTGCTAATCAACCATCATAAGCCTCACGTCTGGCATGGCGCTGAGAAACTGCACATGCACAACTCATTTTTGTGTATGTTGATTGGAGAGGCATTTGATGCATATGCACTCCATAATCAATTACAGTGACCATCAAGCTGATCTGAAATGAAAGCGATCATCATCTAGTGATTAAGAAGTACTCCTTGCCTTCCAATGGTTTCCAGTGTTAAGATGTGATTCTTAATGCTGCCTTCATGTGCTATTGGAAATTTCCTATTCCCACTTTCTGAAGTTGTGATTCGGAGCTTAGATTGCCTAATGTTTTTGTTCAGAAAGAACAGGAATCATGGAGGCACAGGATTTACTCCTATTTATTAGAAAAATATGTTGAAGGCAAATGTGCTATTTAGTGTCCAAATCATTGACAACTATAAACATTCACCACTCTATCTAGATAGTCAGCTTGCTGCAATTTCAGACAAATACAGGCTATTTTCATATAAAACATACATACAATATGCTTCAAAGGATTATTCATGAATATGCACTACTTGGATGACAAGGAAGGCGATATAGCTGTTGTGGAAAAAACTAGTAAAGAATACCAATCACAGGAGCAATTATTCTCCTCTCCGCCATGTTTAAAGTTTATGGCCCGTCTAACTCAGTAACTCAAAATTATGCTGCCTTTCGGAATTATGTGCTATTGGAATTATCGCTAAATACGAGTTTCTTTGAGAAATTGGACATGAACGCCCATCTCTTTTGATACCCAAGTTTCTAAGTTGAGTGAGCCATAAGTGGAGAGGAGAATGACTGCTACTGTGACTCGAATTATCAGTAAAGTTTTTTCCCACAACATCTACATACGTATTATCTTGTCGGTAAAGTGTGCATATTTAGGCTACATACACTCACCTAAAGGATTATTAGGAACACCATACTAATACTGTGTTTGACCCCCTTTCACCTTCAGAACTACCAGGGCATTGATTCAACAAGGGGCAGAAAGCAATGTTGGCCCATATTGATTGGATAGCATCTTGCAGTTGATGGACATTTGTGGGATGCACACCAAGGGCACAAAGCTCACGTTCCACCACATCCCAAAGATGCTCTATTGGGTTGAGATCTGGTGACTGTGGGGGTCATTTTAGTACAGTGAACTCATTGGCATGTTCAATAAACCAATTTGAAATGATTCGAGCTTTGTGACATGGTGCATTATCCTGCTGGAAGTAGCCATCAGAGGATGGGTACATGGTGGCCATAAAGGGATGGACATGGTCAGAAACAATGCTCAGGTAGGCCGTGGCATTTAAACGATGCCCAATTGGCACTAAAGGGCCTAAAGGCCAATTTATACTTCTGCGTCAGGGTGCGCGCAGTAGGTACGGCGTAGCATGTACGCACAGGCGCGTCCCATACCGCGTACCCTTGCGCCGTAGCCTGACGCGCACCTCCTCAAAAATGTAACTACACTTCGCGTCGACAGACCGCAAGAGTGGATGATTGGTCGGCTGAGTAGCATCGCATTTCCACATACGCATTTCCGCACGTACCTTCTCACGCATTTCCACACGTACCATCTCCTCCGACAGTCTTCTCTCATTTCTGCCTTTCAGTTTTAGTAATTTCACTAAAATGAACTGTTTTTCCACCTCAATAAGCTCCAACTCCAACATGATCCACTCTCTTTCAGGCTTGTAGTAACCTAGCTGCAACTCGAGGAATCTAAACAGTGGAACATTAAAACCTTCCGCCGCCAACTAGCGTTTCGGAGCAGTACTGCAGAGCAACCAAGACCTGAACGCAGAAGTATAAATGCTCACAACAGCGTCCCCTACGTGCGTCAGCCAACGTCGTACACTACGGCATACCCTTCGACGCAGAAGTATAAATTGGCCTTAAAGTGTGCCAAGAAAACATCCCCCACACCATTACACCACCACCATCAGCCTGCACAGTGGTAACAAGGCATGATGGATCCATGTTCTCATTCTGTTTACGCCAAATTCTGACTCTACCATCTGAATGTCTCAACAGAAATTGAAGACTTCATCAGACCAGGCAATATTTTTCCAGTCTTCAACTGTCCAATTTTGGTGAGCTCTTGCAAATTGTAGCCTCTTTTTCCTATTTGTAGTAAAGATGAGTGGTACCCGGTGGGTCTTCTGCTGATGTAGCCCATCCGCCTCAGAGTTTGTGTGTTGTGACTTCACAAATGCTTTGCTGCATACCTCGGTTGTAACGAGTGGTTATTTCAGTCAAAGTTGCTCTTCTATCAGCCTGAATCAACAAGACACTTTCGCCCACAGGACGCATTCTGGATGTGTTTCCCTTTTCTCACCATTCTTTGTAAACCCTAGAAATGGTTGTGCGTGAAAATCCCAGTAACTGAGCAGATTGTGAATTTACTTAGACTGGCCCGTCTGGCACCAACAACCATGCCACGCTCAAAATTGCTTAAATCCCCTTTCGTTCCCATTCTGACATTCAGTTTGGAGTTCAGAAGATTGTCTTGACCAGGACCACACCCCTAAATGCATTGAAGCAGCTGCCATGTGATTGGTGGATTACATAATTGCATTAATGAGAAATTGAACAGGTGTTCCTCATAATCCTTTAGGTGAGTGTACATAAAAAGTCATTTGAAGCGTATTGTATGTTTTATACATGGTGGAAATAGCCTGTATTTGACAGAAGTCTGCAAGCTGACTATATAGATATTGCAGTGAATGTTTTTATGGTTGTCAATGAATGGGACACTAAATACGTTTTGGTTTTAATAGGAATTTCCCAATAAATAGGCAAGAATAAACCTGGTGACCTCCAGGGATTTCTGTTCGAACGCAAAAATCTTGTTATCACGACTTCAGAAGTGGGAAGTCAGGAATTTTCCGATTGCACCTGAAGGCAGCATTATTCCGGAGCCTCCCAGTGGTAAATACATCTTGAGAGGGCGTTCCATGCTCTACTTTTTAACTAGGACTTTCACTGGCACGTGAAGGCAGCATAATCACTCGCTGAGTTTTGTCAGACTTTTTATTTTGCAAAATCTTCAGCATCGGTATCCATCTCTCTTTGCTTTTTTGTTTTTAATCATTGGACGCCTGGGCCCAGGCGCATTGCGCCTTGTAGCTTCTCCACCCACTCTGGAACAGCAGGCTCCTGTTCTCCTACTGTCAGCTATAGTTAATAAAAGAATTACTCTTGACTCCACAATGTGGCTGATTTGGCATGCTGGAAGCGCACAAATTCTCAGTTCCTTTGAATTTCATCAGTAACAAAATTAATTAGAGTGGCCACGAAAATGTAATCATTGCTCCCTGGAAATTGAAATAAATTAGAGATGCATGCATTGGGACTGCTCGTTAGCAGTGACCTCGAGATAACTGCTGTATCCATTTGTGAAATTCATAATGGAGTTGAGGCAACTTTGAACTGCGCTTGAAATAAAGACTAGATTGCACGGTCCCAGGGTTTCCTATGAATGCTGAAATTGGTTATTTGAGTGAGGTAGATACGTCATAGTATGTGTGTATGTGTGGGGTCTGTGTGCATGTTTATGTGTTTTCTGATGTCATGGTCTCCATTATGATTCAAACTTTTACGTCATTTGCAGAAAGTAGTGCTGTTAGCCTTCCCCTTTATTGATATCATATTTTTAATCCTTCTGTTGGCTTACTCGATTATTTGTCGAACAATAGCACCCATTTACTGTAAAATCATCACACATACTAGGAACTAATGAAATAATCTTAAAATAGTGCCATACCGAAGGCTTCTAAAAATGTGCATGTGGCAGTCAAACGTTTGAAAACACCAAATAAATTTCATATAAGTATGAATTACTTTACATTTATGTCATTATTTTATAAATATAGTTCATATATTTTTAACTATATATGTATTTTAGTTAATATATTTACATATTCATTTATTATTTTCAGACATGTGTAGGGTTAGTATCTGAAATAAAGATATCAGATTGAAACAGTGACTAACTTTTCGTTTTTTCTGGAATCGTTCAAAAGTAAAAATTTCGAAATTCCTAGTTTCGATATTCACAGTCCGCCG
>JAQIUQ010006493.1:0-22559 GCA_030378365.1 Hybognathus amarus
TACATGCAAAACGAAGCATTGATAACTTTTTAACCCTCTGAGACCTAAGGGTATTTTTACAATAAATTTTCCGTCTGGTGTTATTAACTAAAAAAGCTTGTAAAACATCAACCCTTTGGTGTACAGACAATTGACACACCTCTTTTTTTTCAGGACAAATTGAACTTTCAGCATATTTGTGTTGCATTGATGTCACCTGAATGTAAAATAAGTTATGGGACCATAAAGGCAAAAGAAAAAATTATTCGGAAATTGAATTACTCAAATATTTATTGAAATCACACACAAATAAATAAAAACTAAGCAAATTTCCTCTGGAAAATAGTTTGTTCATGTCTTTGGAGTCATGGAGCACAGGAATAAACATTATAACTTGTACAGAACCAAAACTATTGACATTTTTCCAAAAGAAGTCCAGGCGTTTGGGGCCTCATGAAATTCAATGGTGCCAAGCTTCAAAACAGTTCCTCTCAGCAATCACACAGAACTGGTTTTGCATTTCTATTTTATTTATTATTTTATGTATTATATTATTTTTATTCTTTTATAATACATTTATAATACTTTTTGCAGTAAATAAATAAATGCACTTCAGCTGGGTCTATCCTGGTAATCTAGTTCCTCATCTGTCAAAAAGCTCTGTTCTCCTGAAAATCCCTCATCATGCAATGCACCAAAATAGACCAGCGCTTTATTTACGTCTATTCTCTTGCGTATCTCGCGTTGTGAATAGCGGGTCTGCTTGCGTTTTTCTATCTCTCTCCAACGCTTGGTTCATGAGTCATGACGCACACCAATGTTTACAGACGGATTCAGCCTGTAATTGGTCAGAAAACCATCACGTGAAACATCACGTGATATCCAGAATGGCCGCTAGCATCGAGCTCACGGCAAAGTGACGGAATATTTATGAATTATGGACTTCAAGAGTATCAAAGTTAGACAGAAATCGTTTGGATTTATTGCTGAAAACCTCTGAAAGGAAGCACAAGTTCCAGGCTGGATAGAAAACCTTCTGTAAAGGCTAGAAAGAAACCAAAGGCACCCCCGTGATGGCTAGCTCGTTAGCTTTCTGCTGGAAAAAACGGTAAGAAAATCGATAAATCTGTCATCGAGCTATGTAAACATTTATCGGAGGTGACGTGTGGGATCGTCGACGAATTACTCGGTCTCTGAAAAGTTAAGTGTACAGACCGTTTAATAAGAAGATGCTTTATAAAGACAGTCCACTTCATGTGTACAGGCGGTGCCATCTTTGGAAAACAGTCACGACAAGTCAAACCACGAACGCCGTTCATACAGTTCAGAAGTTCGCTAAACTTCATACAGTTCAGCTCATTTAGCACGTAGTTCGTGGTTCGATTAGTCGAGACTGTTTTCCAAAGATGGAGCCGCCTGTATACACGAAGTGAACTTCATAAAATATCTTCTTATTAAACGGTCTGTACACTTATTAAGTTCTCAATGCTTCGTTTTGCATGTATGGACCCTCATTATGTTACTGTGTTAGTGTGGGGCTATTTTGAGCCTTGGTAGTAGTATTAACTAGCGATTTCTTTTTACTTATTATATGCCCCCATATACTAGCGTATACGCTAAACAGTTTTTGAGATTAAACTTCTTTACATACGATTATCATGAAAACAAATCTCAGAGAACGGTCGACTAGGTACCAATGTTTTATTAGACCAAAGGTTCATTTTGCGCCGGAGTTCTCCTTTAAGAGGAGAGATTTCATAAATATTGCATATATCTTGTGAATATGCTCATTTATATTGCAAAAGTTTTCAGCATCGTTACTCAAGACTTCAGTGTTGCATGATCCTTCAGAAATCATTCTAATATGCTGATTTAGTTTTTATTTTGTATTGCTTAATATTTTTGTGGAAATTCATTCATGTTTTAGTTCAAACAAACAATTTATTGGAAAGATTATTTTTTGTAACAGTGTAAAAGTCTTTACTGTCACTTTTGATCAGTTTAATGTGTCCCTGGTAAATACAAATATGAATTAAATACATTCTTTACTGACCCCGAACTTTTATTTATTTAATGTATAGAGAGATTTTATATATTGTTTTTATTGCCTGTCATGTGTCTATTACAGGCACTGTCTATGGACCGTCAGTCTCCTCCGCTGCTTGGTGTCAATGGCTCTAGTGAGGACAAGTTGTTTCGCAGCAAGAGTGCTGACATGGAGCAGTGCATGGAAAAAGAACAGATGAGGAAGATGCTTTCCGAGGGGTAAAATATACAGATCTGACAAAATCTCTCATGACACTTTCTTTTACTTTCACTTGTCTCATGTTTGTAATGTCTAATTGCAACATTAATTGAGGGTCAAACTTTAAAATGTATGTATTTTGACATTTTAATTTGCCTCATATTTTATAATGGGGAACAGTATCTTCACATGTTTGTTTCCCTTGATATACTGTATAACCACAACCATCTCACTCAGATGCACGTGAATCTAATCAATCCGCCTGATGTACTCTTCCTCCTCAGTGGTTTTCTGGGGTAATTGTCAGTGAGTTTACCATCAAAAATTGTATGATGAGTCACTTCATCACACAATTATGCTGATGTTGAAAACATCCCAAAGCCACAGATTCAGGAAGTCAACCTGCAAAAGTTGTCTCTGCAAAATAAGATGATTCTCCTTTAAATCTAATTTTATATTTTAAAATATAAAGGCAACACAAAAGAAATGACATTTCAAAACTCAGCCATGTGTGCTATGTTTACCATCTACTGCCATTGGAGTACAATTCTTTGAAATTTGTCTTTGCCTCAGGTTTCAGAAGAAGAGATTTAGTAACTGAACCCAGATGTTGGTTTGTTCTCAGGTCGATATGTGAGAGGAACTCAGAGGCAGAGCTGTTTTCTCTTCGGGACAGCAACGCTAAGCTTGTAGCCGCTCTTCATGAAGCTAACAGCAACATTGAACATTGGAAAACACAATTAGCCGAGTATCAGGAAGAAACCGATCGCCTCCGAGAACAGGTGAGGAAAAGGAATGGTTCACTTATTGATTTACTAGGCCCAAGGCCATCTCAGATGTATACGACTTTTTCAGTCAAAGCAAAATAAAGATCACGAAGAAAAAAATAGCAAAAAGCTTACCTCAAGGTCATCCAAGATGTAGGTGTCTTTGTTTCCACAGTATTTTCAATTTTGACATTTTTCAGTCAAACCGTTGTTGTCTATCAGTCATACACTGGAGGTTAAGGGGGTCCACCCTGGGTTCACCTCAAAGAGCATGCACAGAGAAGTCAAAATTAGATTGAATGACTCGTAAATGTAAGAACACATTGATGGCCTAAGACACGAAACGAACAGTATTTATATCGTTTTTACCTCGTGTAATCACAGTGATCTGAATCAGTTGTGCAGTGTCCAACTGAACCGAACTGAATCATGTTCAATGTTACGCCGGAAGTGATCGCTTGCATGTGACGTCACTCAATATTTCACACGGAAATTTGGAAGTTTTACCTTTTACTAAACATATTTAGATATACCAAAATCGTCTTCCATTGTGGTTTCCCGTATATCTAAATATGTTTAGTGAAAGGTGAAAAAAACAAAATCTCTGTATAAACAAAGAGAGTGACAAAGGCGCGCAAGCGATCAATTCTGGCGCATGCGCAGACCGAAGCACCCGTGCCGTCAGATCATTTTGTCATGGCTGTGATTACACGAGGTAAAAACGATATAAATACTGTTGGTTTTCTCACACAAACCGCTCGTTTCGTGTCTTAGGCCATCAACGTCTACTTACATTTACGAGTTATTCAATCATGTTTAATTTTGACTTCTCTGTGCATGCTCTTTGAGGTGAACCCAGGGTGGACCCCCTTAACCTCCAGTGTATAACCGAAAAATATCAAAATTGAAAATACTGTGGAAACAAAGACACCTACATCTTGGATGCCCTTGAGGTAAGCTAAAACATATCAAAAATTTATTTCAAAGTGAAATCAGTCATTTTAAGAAAAAAGCCATCACAACTTCGCTTGTCAAGAAACATCTTAAGCACACTTAAGCGCTGTTCTCACAAAACACTTGTTTCCATTCGACTGCACTACTTTTCTATTATTTTTTTATGTAAACCGCGCTAGATGGACGTGTATGTCCGCATGTATGTCTTTTGCAGCTTCTTGCGAATGTCACCAAAAATGTATTCATAGTACATTTTAAATGTATTTATAAGGATAACAATACCAATATATATATATATATATATATATATATATATATATATATATATATATATATAGGACAAATATGATATGATACAAATGAAATAAAGGATGTTTTTCAGGCACAGTTGGATTTTTTTAACATGTACATTTACTTAACATCTTTTGTTGTTTGATTAACATTGACACAGACAGTTATTTTAGGCTGCTGTCACTTGAA
The DNA here is from genome assembly GCA_030378365.1 of Hybognathus amarus. Taxonomy (NCBI): domain Eukaryota; kingdom Metazoa; phylum Chordata; class Actinopteri; order Cypriniformes; family Leuciscidae; genus Hybognathus; species Hybognathus amarus. The sequence goes on from JAQIUQ010006493.1 coordinate 4,426, forward strand.
GACCGGATCCAAACTGACACGCATCCGGGTTTTACCAAGCTGTTTACGTTCACTTAAGCCATAACCGACTGTATTTACGTGAGATACTCCACATGATGAGCATTTTGACAACTGTTTCTGTATTTGACCATTCAGGCACAAAGAGAACTGAATTCAGGATTGTGCGCTGTCTGAGAGAGCACTTCTGGTGTGCGTCATTCAGTGCGATTCTACGTTTCTTTTTTTTCACAACTAACTGTGCAAAAAAATTAAAATAAACTCTTTCTGAAGATCCTAGTTTGTCATCTTTCGCATTAGACTTGATCTCCGCCGTGCCCTCTAATATCCCACCTTCAATAACTGCAAGTTGATCGATAACCAATTGTAATTGGATGGTAGATTTGTTCTACAAAATATACTATGATGAGATTGGCTACCTTTTGATTAGGCTGTTTTTGCGTGACAGAAGACTACTACTCGCTTTTATGATCACGTTGCAAAGACATTTTAGGAAAGAAGAACTACAGGACAAAACATGATTTTTTTTTTTTATGGACACTAAAGACACTAAAAGTAGAGCTAAAATGCAAACTGTCCCAAGGAAAATGGGACGTATGCTACCCAAATGGGACCCAAAAATTTTATGTCCTTTCTCGTGAAATCCAAACGTGTATGACTAATTTCATCTGCAGAACTCAAGAAGAATTTTTTTTTTGTCAATGGGGTTCAATGTTTTTGGACCTCATTGACTTCCATAGTGCTGGACATTTTTTTAAATATCTTATTTTCTGTTCCACAGAAGATAGAATGTCATACAGGTTTGGAACTGTATTGATTGCGTCAATTGAATGTTCATAAGAGTTTGAGGAGATACAAGAAGAGGTTCCTGAAACAGTTTTTCACACTGCTGCTTTTTGAGGACCACAAACTCTAAGAAAAACGTCCACATTTAAAAACACTCTCATGTGCAAACAATTTGTTTTAACAGTAGCTCAAGCAATCTGAATATTTTCCCTCAGGCAGTCTTTGGCAGTGTTTTTACATAATCATACATAAATGATTCCACAACACTTTGTAGGTCTGCTGAAGCAAACATCAACCAGGTGACGTGTATAGTTCAGGTCTTCAGAGAGCGTGCAGAGAGATATTTTTAGGAAAAGACAATACGCCTTCATTGCCCGGAACAGAGAGAAGACAAATGACCGTGGGGAAAATGAGAGCGCTAAGTTTCTCCCTAACACAAACAGAAAAAAAATGTCTCCGAGTTGTGACAGTGCTAAAAGCTCCAGTGTAGTGATGGCCTGCTTAACTTTCCCTCAGGGGTGAGCATGAGTTCAGTGTTTCCTGTGAATTATTTCGACCTCTGAAGAAAAGACACTCAGTCACAGAGACCATGGCTGTGTGGAAAGTAAGAGCGTGATAGTGACTCCAAGTGTATTTTTCAGTGGGATCAAAAAATCTGAGAACGCATTAAAAGGATAGTTCACCCACAAATGAAAATTCTGTTTGATGAACCAGATTTTCGCCTGAGATAGGAACCAATCACAGAACGGGAGGGAGCAGCAAGACGTCTCTTTTTCTGTTGTCTCTGACGTTTTTGAGCAAGTACGTTACCGTATTTGCAGCGGAACTGACAAATAAGGACATTGACTACCGGTCCAACACTAAGAACAATGCGCCATTATTATATCTCGCTCCGATTTCGTAGTCCAAGCTCAATGATGCAGAAGTTACGAGAGGGCTAGTCAAAATGTTCGGTTGTTGGATGTAGTGACCTGAAGCACTTCAAGGATCCCCACTTCAACAACCTCAGCCAGTATACAGAAGGGTTTGCCGATCGACTTCTATCATTTAGCTGCTGTGTTTCCTATCATTAGCTATCATTTTATTATCAATACAGATTTTTAGTGGTAAGACCAGACCGCAGTCATTTATCTTGTCAGTGTGCTTGTTTTATAAAGAGAAATAGTCGACTTTCACTAATAACACAACATAGTTAACTTGCATACCTGCCTCCATATGAAGACGTTGTTCTGCAGGTTCGTCGTCGTCATCTTTTTCAAATCGCTCGCTCTGGCTCGAATATGTAAGGCTTGGTGGACTAGTCTTCCGTTGTTGACATTTTGTTAACGTGTGAATAAAAATGTTCTTTGAAGCTATAGTAATCGTATCTCTTATCAAACTACAATAATGGCCAACGCGGAGAGTTGAACTGACCGTGAGCTCAACGACCTGGAGAGCAGGCGGGGTAAGACGGTACGCCCTTTTATTTAAAGGGGCCGCATTGAAGCGACTTGCTCACAGAAGCACATCAGAAAAGGGGTAGAAAAGGGGCCTGTGGAGCTATAATAATGAGGAATTCAGACCCAAGCATTGCAGTTATGCTTTATATAGACCACAAATGTATGATTTATAAGTAAAAATGAATGATTTAAAAGCATGATATGTACCCTTTAAACTAGATTTTTATTGTACAACATGGCACATTCTGAGATTTTATACGATCGGGGACCGATTGTTCAACCGGAGTTTGATGGGAGATCTTGAATAGCACTGGTCTGTTGGTTTCATATTTCAGGTTGCAGAGCTGGAGGCTCAGAGCAGGGTTTCTGCTTCCAGTGAGACAGGGGAATGAGGAGCTCACACAGTCTGTGGCAGAGATGGAGGCCCTTATCAAAGCTAAAGATGAGGTAAAGATTACTTTATCTAATAACAGTGCCAACTGACTCATCAAGAGACTCCAGTCGTGTCCCAAATGATATACTGACTATACACTATGCGCTCACTATGATACTATGCACTCAACCATCTAGTGTATGCATTTGATACGGTTGTTTTGTCATTAAACAAGTCTGATAGCCCCTCCCCATCCACTAGATTCCATTTCTTAAACAACCATGTAGACACGTCATGGCCATATTCCAGGATGACAATGTCAAGATTCAGCAGGCTCAAATTGTGAAAGAATAGTTGTGAGGGAGCACCGTAATATGGTAGAAACATAATCACTACAATAATGATCCAAACTTAAGAATTATTAGGAACACCATACTAACACTGTCTTTGACCCCCTTTCACCTTCAGAACTGCTTTAATTTTACGTGCCATTGACTCAGCAAGGTGCTGAAAACATTCTTTAGAAATGTTGGCCCATATTGATAGGATAGCATCTTGCAGTTGATAGAGATTTGTCGGAGGCACATCCAGGGCACGAAGCTCCCGTTTCACCACATCCCAAAGATGCTCTGTTGGGTTGAGATCTGGTGACTGTGGGGGCCATTGTAGTACAGTGAACTCATTGTCATGTTCAAGAAACAATTAACCTTTGGCTAAGCCCCGCCCCCCTTAGTTACTGTTGCTACTGTTGCTAAAGTGTCCGATAGAAGTAGGCAAAAGGGGCTGCAGTGTGCGTTCTAAGGCTATATTCAAGACATACAGGTGAAACGCAAGAAACAACAAGGCATCCAAACAGAGGCAAAAGCATAACGTTACCGGTCATGGTCAAAAAATTAACCACTAACAATATCAGGGAGCAACACTGTTCATGCAAAGCTGGGTAGGTGCTCATTCACTTCTATAATCGTTATTACAAAGCAAACAGACTACACTTACTGTATAACGTTGTATTCATTAGCAGCGTGTGCTAGTGTATCAACAACCGGTATGAGAGCCGAAATCATAACCTAAAAACATTATAAAACGGTCTAATTGGTATAACTTCACACTCCCAGTAAGGTTAGAAGTAAAAAAAGATGTGCTTGTTGATCTTTGCAGGGTTTAGCTGACTGAGGGACGTCCATACTGTTTAATCCAGACACGACACTTGTCACTGTCAGGATTTTACTTGAGGTTTTGGAAAGGAAAAAGGACACCCCCTCCAACCTCTCTGGGAAACGCGTATCTGTGTTGCAAATGCCCGAGGCACAACGCTTTAACCATATTTCGGATAAAACTATGACGGTAATAGCCTGCCGAGACCAAAAATATGAGACGCCTGTGTTGAAAGTCAATAGAGCGCTGTGAAAGTGTCCGACCTCTGTGGGAGCTCGTTCTTGGCTGTGCTGTGATTGGTCAAATTACATTCTAGGGCGTGGCTTAGCCAAAGATGAATTTTAACTGATTCAAGCTTTGTGACATAGTGCATTATCCTGCTAGAAGTAGCCATCAGTGGATGGGTACATGGTGGCCATAAAGGGATGGACATGGTCAGAAACAATGCTCATGTAGGCTGTAACCACCATCACCAGCCTGCACAGTGGAAACAAGGCATGATGGATCCATGTTCTCATTCTGTTTATGCCAAATTCTTTGACCTTACCATCTGAAATACCATCAGGCAACATTTTTCCAGTCTTCAACTGTCCAATTTTGGTGGAGCTCTTGCTATTTGTCAGTGAAGATGAGTGGTACCTGGTGGGGTGTTCTGCTGTTGTAGCCCATCCGCCTCAAGGTTGTGCATGTTGTGGCTTCACTAATGCTTTGCTGCATACCTTGGTTGTAACAGTGGTTATTTCTGTCAGAAGTTGCCCTTCTATCAGCTTGAATCAGTCGGCCCATTCTCCTCTGACCTCTAGCATCAACAAGGCATGTTTGCCCACAGGACTGCAGCGCATACTGGATGTTTTCCCTTTTCACACCATTTTGTAAACCCTAGAAATGGTTGTGTGTGAAAATCCCAGTAACTGAGCAGATTGTGAAATGAGACCGGCCCGTCTGGCACCAACAACCATGCCACGCTCAAAATTGCTTCAATCACCTTTATTTCCCACTCTGACATTCAGTTTGGAGTTCAGGAGATTGTCTTGACCAGGAACACACCCCTAAATGCATTTAAGCAACCGCCATGTGATTGGTTGATTAGATAATTGCATTAATAAGAAATTGAACAGGTGTTCCTTATACTCCTGTAGGTGAATCTATGTATACAAACAGCCCATGTAAAACATCCCATTTAAATCTAATGAATTTCCATTGGAAAATAAAGTAGAACTTCTTTCTAATTTCATTTTCATTCAGATGAACAAGTTAGTAAAGAATACCTAACCTAACGTTCCTATAACCCTTTTTTTCTCGTGTTCCGACACCGGACTAAATTGTTTTTTTTTAGTTCCTCAGACCGTGGTTCCTATAACTCTTTCAGTACCTAGTCTAGAGCGAGGACTTTTTTAGTTCCCTTTCCCTAGGTCTACGTTGATTGGTTCAACTTCTAAGTCATGCCCACTGTCAACACGGAACTTATAGCGCGCTGTCTGCCATACGCTGTGTGTTTTTGCAAAACATTACAACGAGGATTAAGACAAACATAACGCATTCAACCAGCTAATTGCTAATGCTAGCTAAACTTACCAGTCATTTTGTTTGCCTCCTGCGCTCTGCTCTTTTATCTTCTTCCATCATATTACTTAATATCATATTAAGCTGGAGCCTTCGTCTTCTGTGTTTCTCTGTACAGAACTCAAGCATTTAAACGCCGCCGTTCGTTCATGCTGGTTTGTTGTTCTTGTATGTGGTCGCGTTACGTCTAGTGATGGCGCTATAAAGACCGTCGCCGTGCTTGCGTTACCCCTCCTACCAGTTCCTATGGCCACTTGGCCAGTGCGAACGCAAGCAGCGAAACTGAGTTTGGGGGAGAGTAGTTCTTAGAACTGTTTAGAAGTGGACAGTTCCTATAACTAAGTTCCTGTAACTACTTGGTCGGAAAGCGGCTAATATTCCTTATTTAAAAATGGTTATTACAGGAGATAAAGACACTGCGGGGCAAGAAACCAGATTTAGGTGAGCTGGAGAAAGAAAAGGAAGAGGCCAGTCAAAGGATACAGGTACATTTCTTTATTAACTTTACTACTATGTGGGTACAACAGAAGTATTTTCACTAGATTCGGACTTCACTGTATAAATATGATTATGTTTTAGTGAACTGAGGATGAATGTTTATTTGTCTTGGCATTAAGGACCTGGAAGTGAAGAACTCCGAGTTGGAGAAACAAGTGCAAACAACAGAAAGGGCTTTAGCTTCGTCCAGGATTCCCGCAACAGGGCAGAGAGTGCTGTGCAGAAGGTCATTGAAACTTTAGACGTCAAGATCTACGATTTGAGCGACCTGCGACAGAACCTAGCCAAGCTCCTGGAGGATTGACCACTGCAGTTGAACAAACATTGCATGGCAAAACCACCAAAATGAGGTCGACGAGAACTTATCCTCTACTGGAATCTTCCCAAGCTGCACAACTCAACGGTTCGTCATGGTACTAGGCTGGTAGTAAAAACTAGAGGTGATAAGTAGCATGACAATAATATATTTGCATTCACATTCCACATTTGCTCGCTCATAGAATGGAGAATGTTTGATTAAATTAGTCACGAGGAAAACCATAAAGAACTGTCCAAAAAACTAGCTTCTTTTGGTACTAGATATCAATATAGTTGAAATTGTTGTTGGAATCTGTGATTTGGTTGTGACTAGGTGTTACTCATTTAGGTTGTGTTCTAAATGAGTAACAATTAAAAGTAAAAATTAGAAAAGAACTCTCTGTAGATATAAGCTACTGTTCAATGTATTTACCAGTATTGTTGTTAGATACATAACTAGAACTGAAGAATGAAAATATCTCAATATTTACGGACACCAGCATGTCTCTGTTAGGACATTTAAGTGATTTAATGGCTCGTTGAACTTACAGTTTCTCGTACATGCCTCATAGAGTTTGCTTAATGCAACTGACAACAAGAGGAGCAGAGAAATCAAAGCACATAGCACTAACAAAACATATTTCTCTTAGTAACAAATGATAACGAGTGAATGATTAACCTGGACTTCCCTATTTCATTAACTAATTTATTCATCATTTGAACTAGTCTGCTGCAGTCTGTTTAAATATGTAGTTAGTTCTCAATCTAATGCATTTCTGCAAGGATCAACTGGTTGGCAGAGTACTCCAATTCAATTTTCACTGTCTGATTCCATTAGTTCAGAATGACACTTCTACAGCTACAACCCTTAAGAAAAACAACTTTAGAGTTTTTATAGAACACTAGTTTTCAATACGTCAGCATGCATCTTTATACCTACCTTTATATATTTAGTTTTACCTCTTTGTAAAAACATGTCTTTAGCCTAAACATTCACTTTAACTGTTGATGTTTCATCGCTTGGACATCTGCCCTATAACCTCAAAGACATTTGCACATATACTATTTTTCTATTGTGTGCCTGTTGTTGTTGGTTTTATATGAGTTCCCAATAAAAGTATTTGCTTCATGTGTACACGTCCTTTAATTTTACTGCTGTTTCCCAACCCCAGACCCTCCCAAGATAGCCTCTATGATAGTTTATGGAGATAATAAAGAAATAAAGTGCTCCAATGATTGCTTCACCATTAGTTTTGGGATTAAATTGAATTATGGTAGTTATGGTGCATTTTGAAACAGTGTTGCTTGCTATGTTTTTTTTTTTTATATGTGCTTCATTGTAGAATGATGCATGATACTCAGCTAAATATGATGAAAAATATAAACAGAGATTCTCCTCAGGAGACCTGTCCTCATAGCCTGGCATGCCAGACCTACATCAGGATGTTAGGTCTGGGAACTCTCAGGCCACCGTTTACACGATGGAAAAACGCAGATATTTCTCTGCGTTTTGCCCTCTCATTTACACGAAAACGCCGTTTTTATCACTGACAACGATTATTTCTAAAAACTCGGGCAAAGTGGAGATTTTTGAAAACGCCGGATATTTGTTGTCGTGTAAACTGGGAGAAACGGCGTTTTAGGTTCTCTTGTCGATTCTGAGGATTCTGATTGGCTTGCATGGCTTTATCCTTAACCCCTACACTGCCGCCTTAGGTTTAGCATAGTTATGATGGCGCTTGGACGGCGTGTTTATGGGGGTGTGTAAACGATGTTATTTTTGAAAACGGAGAGGGGAGAGTATTCGTTTTGCTAAATACAGGGCTTTGTGTAAACGTGGCCTCAATTTTCATACCTCAATCCGAGGGCGGGATAAAAGGTTGTCTTTCAACATGCCTCTGCACGCCATAGGATAGCGCTAACCAACCAGAGCAACGAATGGCTGTGGATGAGTGAGTCCAATGCGTTTTCCCTCCAGCGGAGCAAGTTGATATATTAAACTTTTGCCGTATCCGGTCGTCAAAACTCCGAACACATCTTCCTTTTTTAAGAATGACTCAAGTGACGTTCTCTTAACTCCAAGTCATCCAAGTCGCGGCCAAAGCCGAATCGAAAGACCGCTGTTCGCCAGCTGCATCTTGTTTGTTTTTAAGTAGCAGGGAAATCACCAATGGAAATCACGGCGTGAGAACCGTCACCACTCTGCCGTCATTGTTAAGCCCGCCCACCAACTCTATACACGATGTGATTGGCGGACCAGAGTTTGGTTTTTCCACAGACGAAAGTCAACGGAGAGTTGCTAGACCACACTTTGCAGCAAAAAAATTTGCTGCCGCTAGGGTGCGTCGAGATTTCTAGGCTACTGTCCTCAGGCAACATGAAATTTTAAAGCAGCACTATGTCGTTTTTTCAACCTTTATAATATTTTCTAAAACCCTTGAGATGGTACACTGACTTACAATAGGTTGAATGACAGGTCTGCCATAGCCTGACGGTGTCTGTATCGCTTTTACTGGCACTCTGTAACTTCTGGAAGCGTGCAGGAACCCGAGCACAAAAAGAACTACAAAATTTGACTGCTTTACGGCATACGTCATTTCCGCCACTTCCTCAAATTTCCGATGCGAGAGCCCAACAAGCATTTTTTTTACCTCTGTATGTTGTCATGCAGACTGATCTCATGAAATAGTGTGTGTATGACACACCAATTCGTATTTCCATTTTTGGCGTGCAATCAACACGCATAATCGCTTTTTAGCGTGTTTATGAACGCTGTTGACTTAACGTTATAACTGTATATATAAATATATGACCTACCCCAACCCCATCCCTAAACCTACCCATAACTGGGGTTAATAGCATTAATGAGTCTTCCCCTACCATCCTACGAAAAAAAATATCGCTCCCCAGATGTAGATCTACATTTTCGTTTTGCTCGGACATTTAACGGCGTGTACATACACGCGAAATTACTCAGACATTAATGCCGTAGACATACACGTGAATAGCTCAAAATGCGTAGATAACACGCCACTTTACTCGAAAGTGACCTGTATGTTTATGCAAAAGTCATGATGTCATGTTGCGTCATGGCCGAAGCAACAAGTAAAACCAAATGTGAAGTGCGTCAGGAACAGAGCGCACGGGCGATCAGTTTACTGTTGGCAATGTGTTGTATAGCTTTGGCCCTCGCTGCATTCAATGTAGACTGCATTGCTTTCTTTTGAGGGCTATTAAGACACAAGCTTCCCCCTAGAGCCGGGCGGGCAGCTTGCACCAGCTCGAGACGTGAAAGTATACTGATTACTGAGTTTGATAGGCTACATTCTTGCAAGTAAATAATACATGATTAGACAAACAAAATAATCGGTCAGGATAACTACAGTATCCCATGTCTGCAGGCTGATAATCATGTTTGTTACTTATTTTTCTGGTGAAAGTGTCTTGCCTCAGGCTATGATGCAAATCGATTTTTCAAATTTGCAGATTCATCTATGGTAGCTTGATATTACAACGCATTCTCATCCTTTATCGTCATATAGAACGCTATATGAAAAAACGGCGCTATACTACGCACATGGCATCCGTTATCGTTAACATAACACGCGCTGTGATGGTTAGGTTTAGGTGTGGTGTAGGGTAGGGTAGTCTCATATTATGCTAAAGGATTTATTGGATTTATTACGCCTTGGGTTCGCGTGTTATATTAACAATAAAGGGTGCCATGTGCGTAGTATAGCGCCATTTTTTCATATAGCGTTCTATATGACGATAAAGGATGAGAACGAGCTCGATATTATAATATTGACGACATGGCTATTGCCTACCAACAAACATTGAATTGAATTAGCATATCCGTTATGTAAAACAGTAGCCAATAAGCTAACGTTACTATAAAGACACTGGCTTGTAAACGTGAGCTACGAGATCTTTTGATGTTTGAAAAAAAAATAAAGCCCATGACACTATATTCATAAGACATACCGAAATATATGCTAATGTACTCGATAAAGAAATTTCACACGCAACACTGGAGTCTGCCCAAGATGCGAGAACTCCTTCCTTCTGCAGAGTTCGGGGATATTGCTTGTCAACAAATGCCCTAGAGTAACCATGACAGATTTTACGACAGTAGTTGAAGACAATACTGTTTCCCAACTGTAGGGGGTCTAAATTCAGGGGTCCCGAGAGCAAAATTTAAAAAAAGAAAATAGCATAATGCTGCTTTAAATGTGTTATTTATGTTTAATGAAGCTGATATGATTTCAGTCAGTACTCTTATCATATGAGCCTTCATAATAATATGAATAATTTGGACAAATTGTCTATTAACTAATTACCCTGGCCCAGAAAGTATATTGTCATATTTAAAAAAGTCAAAATATCCTTGCATTATATAACAAAATATTAAACCAAATAGCATCTGCAAACAGTTTTTTTGCAACCTGAATTATAATGCAAATCCACATTTAAACTACATTTGATTTAAAATTAATTTACTTTTAATGTAATTCATTAATTTAATTTCTACATTGTAAGTTATACTGTATATGTATGTCTAAAAAAAATCTCCATTTAAGTTTTTAAACGTCACAGGACGATTTTTGCTTTTATTCAATAATTATTGCTGGCTTAAAGATTTGAACTGACATTTTATTTTAAAAATAATTTATCTAGATAAATATAAAAACGTACCTTAGTTGACAAACTAAGAATGAACAATGCTTCTTTAGCATTTATTAATCTTGGTTAATATTAATTTCAACATTTAGTAATATGTTATTAAAATCAAAGGCTGTATTTGTTAAACGTTAATGCACTGTGAACATAAACTACAAACAGCTGTATTTTTATTAAGTAAAATTTACAAAGATTAATAAATACTGTAGCAAATGTATTGCTCATTGTTAGTTGTATGTTAACTAATTAACCTTATTGTAAAGTGTTACCGTTATGGTTTTGGGGACCACTATAAATATGCCTTTTATCGCTCATTTTGAAATGATATAAAATATTTCATTTTAGATGTTTTCAAAGAATGTTTAGATCAGGGGGAATTACCCGCATCGATGAAGCAAGGTCTTATTACCTATCTTATTACTATGTCATTGGGAGAGGCATCAGGCAGGGCTGCCCTATTTCTCCTTTTTTGTTTCTTAACCTTTATTGTGAATTGTTCCAATATCGAAGGCATCCAAATAGCAGACCGCACTATTTTAACCAGTCAACTGGCAGATGATGCATGTATTTTCCTGAAGGATAAAAGACAAGTCCCCATTATATTAGAGGCATTAAAACATTGTTCAAATGCATCTGGTCTTTTTTTACAGAGTAAATCAGAGATTGACAATTAATCATTCTGCTATCCAAGATATATGTGGAATTAAGGTAAAAGAAAATGTTAGGTATCTTGGCATTATAATCAATAAATCTCCACATGAAAGAGTTGAAAATAATTGTACTATGTGTTTACATAAAGCAAAAACGACTAATTTGTTTTTTGAAAAGTGGTGGGTTAAACTTTTTATTATCATGTGACTTTAAATGTAGTAAATTTCCCATAAAAGTATCTAATTTTCACAAGCAATCACTAGCTGCATGTTTTCAGCTTGTGAAAGCACATCTCAGTGTTGTGGCAGATTCCTAATGGAGGTGTCAATATTTTGGATATGAAGAGTAATAATTCTTACATCAGAAAGTGTTTTAATCAAGATATCAGTTGCTACCCTAAAGCAATTCTGAAATGGAAACCATTTTTTCTTCTATACCCTCTTCTGAGACAATCTTCACATGTATTACACCTGTAATGCATTTCTTAATAAGTGTAAAAAAAGATTTCACCACAATGTTATTTTTGTAATCTTGAATCTGAAACTCAGTAATTATAAATATTCTGAAGATTTTTGGAAGTAATTATCTATGATGGTTTTTGTTATTCTCCAAAATAATCAGAGCAGATGAGGCTATAATCTTCTCGGATTGTAATACTGGCTCAGATATAAATGATAGCACATTAAAGTAAATAATTATTCTTGAGAAGTTTCACATACATAAAGCTAAAGAAATGTCTATAACATCCTGCTTTCATTTATTTTGTAACTATCTTAAAATATTCCATGACTCATTGATTGAATTCAATCACTAGAAGTGCATAAAAACATCTCAAATTAAAAAAATATAAATAAAATATGTTTCTCCCAATATCTGTTTGTCTTATGTTTGATGTTAAATGTCATTGTAAGCTTTATATAAAAGTAAAAACAAAAAACAAAAAAAAAACATTAATGTGCCTGATTGAAGTTGACCCAATACTGCCATCTACAGGAGACTGTAAGCTCTTCTAAACCTAAAAAAAATTTTGTGGAAGGTTCAGGCGTCCTAAAATGTGTTCAGTGTTGCCAGATTGGGCGGTTTCCCGCCCAATTGGGCGGTTTTGTAATCTTTTTTGCGGGCAAAAATGGGTTTGGGCGGGTGGATAAAAATTGGGCTGGTTTCCGATCAGTTCGGCGGGTTTTTGTAGCCGAAACACCGGTACTTCAGATCCTTCTTTCAGCGACTCTCTGTATAATCTCACTCACTCACTCACATATAGGCTACACACCCACTACAGGTCTAATCTCAAAACAGACACGTTCCCTTCAGCTCACTTCACGCACGCCGGCGGCACCTCCCCGTGCGCACAGGTCTTGCGCGTAATGGCTTGACATCAGCTACATTCCGTCCGCTTATTGATTGCCTAAGTTGTTCGCATTATTTTACATAAAATAAGCTAGTTTAATAGTAGGCTAGAATAGCCTACTTTTGCGTTCATTTGATTTCTGAAATCGGATAGGCTAAGTTCGAAGGCCGGTGTACTTTTGCGTCCATTCCTTTTCCCTTTTTTTAACTCGTAATTGAATAACGAAAAACATGCTTTCTTTATTCGTTTTTAGACTGGTAAAACGATATTCACAAACTTTTTTATTTTCTTTATATAGGCCTACAATGCTTAAATATTTGACTTATAGGCCTATAAAAAAGAAAGAACAAAAACATCTTTTTTTTCTTTTCTGGTTTGGCCAGAGCTCATCTACGGACATGGTTTGGCCTTAGAAAACCAGTAAAATCATTTTTTTTTTCATATTAATTTGTGAATATTTTAAATGTTTCATAAAGGGACAAAATAAACAATACCTTAATATTTATTTTTTTAATTATTATATAAAACTAAACATTTATTATCTAGGCCTATTTATTTTATTTATTATACAATGTGTATTTATTATTATTATTATTATTATTTTTTACAGCAGCATTTGCAGTTCAAATTCAAATTTTGGTATTCAACTTTGTATTTTAAAAATACAACGTTAATTTTTTGGTTTTTCAATTACAGGTTAAAAAAGGAAAAACGAATGGACGCAAAAGTACACAGACCAATGGGTCATTTTAAAACTAGTTAATGATTCTAATGTGTTTAAATGAGAAACCATAGCGAGAAACAAGGCAAAAAAAAATTGGGCGGTTTTTTGTGCATTCTCGCGGTTTTTGACGAGGTTTTGGGCTGGAAAACCTTGCTCTCATCTGGCAACACATTATGTGTTAAACCTCTTCGACAACTCCAAATAACTTGAGTGAGCTACTAAGAGACCCGCTACAATGGTTGTCCTGGAAAACATTTAATAATTAATGTCTCCACAACAAATTGAAAAGTCTTTGGGAATCCCCTTTGCGTTTCGCCGTGGATTATCCCTCACGTAAATATCTAACATTTCTACTTGTTTTCATTCGAACTAAATTGGCTTGAATTGTGGAGTGACGAAAAGGAATTGTGTGTGACGCATATAACGTTAGGTGTGACGTCACAGATGCTTTAGTGCAAGAGTGAAGATACTAGGTGTTAGAGCTGCTGTTAGAGTTTCAAACCTCCGCTTTTTTAAACCTCCGTTTACTTTTTGCGACGCAATGAGGATTCATTCAAGGATTTCAAATCCACCCTTTTGGGTAGGACCAAACGTCATGCGTACGACGACGTACAAGAGCGACTTTAAACCATTTAACAAAACCAGAACCTTTCAGAAAAGAAATGTTATAGTTCGGCCCGTCTCAACACTTTTACAGCGAGGAGACCAGAGAGAGTACCAGAGAGAGACAGCGTTGTCCTTCACATCCCATCCACGAACCCCTGTCACGCCACCAAAAATGACCCACCGCACGATGCAGAGAACCAACTCTGAAAAAAGGTTTGAAAAACTTGGGACTAACGTGACCCATGCAGACTTCAAGCCCTTACCCCTGTCTGCAGGCAAAATTATTCGTCTCACCACCTCAGGCAGGATAAGTCTGCCTGGGAGCAAATTTCCTGAAACTACGCAAAGATCCAGCTACACCAAACATGAGGTGTCATCAGACCCCAGGGCAAAGGGAACAGTGAACACAGGTACCCACTGGACACCAAAGTCCCTTTATATCTTGTCATTGTGCATTAATACTCTCACAGTTCATTTTGTATTTATGAGTGGATATTCGATGAATGGATATTAGATGAAAAAGAATGAATTCAGTTCCAGTTATAATGAGCAGTTTTCACTTATAGGAACGGGAGAAAAGATGATGGGCAAAGAAACAACATATTCCAGCTCTTTCAGTCGATCAGATGCCCACAGGTACTGATAACCATCCTGCTTAAGCACAAAACATGGGTAACACTTTATTTGAAGGGGTGTGCATAAGACTGACATGACACTGTCATAAACATGACATAACACCTGTCATGAACATGAAGGAGTCTTTATGAATGTTTATGACTGTTGTCATTAAGTGTCATTTGGTAAATTATGACACTTTAAATGCAAAGTTGACATCGTTTAAAATGTCTTTGTTATGACAACTTGACATTAACAAAGACAAAAATGTGTTTCAAGTCATGACAACTTGACATTAACCAAGAAATCATAACCTGTTAACCTGTAACTTAATGTGTTAACATTACATTACCCTATCATATGTTATGGTTGGTTGTCATGACACCATTATAACTGTGACATGAATATTTGACTTGTCCTCAAGTAAAGTGGAACACATTGTACTAGTTATAAAGATGTCATTAAGGGTCATCATTACACTGTCAAATGCTTTAACGACAGTGTCATTAATATTTCCCTTTACCTCAAGTAAAGTGGAACACGTTGGATTAGTTATGATTTCTTTGTTAATGTCAGAGTTGTCATAATCAAGACATTTTTTGTCTTTGTTAATGTCAAGTTGTCATAACAATGACATTTTAAACAATGTCAACTTTGCATTAAAAGTGTCATAATTTACCAAATGACACTTAATGACAACAGTCATAAACATTCATAAAGACTCCTTCATGTTCATACTATGGCAAGCCGTTTTAGGTTTTATTCATTTCCAGGATATGAATTCTTGATATCAACAATTACATTCTTGATATCAACAATTACATTTTTTGATATAAGAATTTAATTGTTGATATCAACAATTACATTTTTGATATTAAAAGTGTAATTCTTGATATCAAAAATGTAATTCTTGATATCAACAATTGTATTTTCACTAGTGAAAATGTCACCATAGGCTGCCATTCAAAACCAATTGTTGATATCAAGAATTGATTTCATACTAGTTGAAATTCCAATTTCACATATCACCTTAATAAAAAAATATATAAACCTTTATTTTTTGATATCAAGAAATAAATTGAGAGTTGTCTAAACCAGTTGAAATGTCTATTTTTGATATCCACTATTGAATTGACACTAGTAACAATGTTCATTTTTGATATCAATAATACAATTTTTACTAGTGACAGTTGTAATTTCTGATATCATGAATGTAATTGTTACTAGTAAGAAAGCCATTTTAGATATCTGAAATAATATTGATATCAGAAATACATTTTCAGATATCAAAAATGGTAATTTATTAATAATTGAATTGTTGATATCAAGAATAGACATTTCAACTAGTGACAATTTAATTATTGATATCAGGAATTCACATTTTTACAAGTAACAATGTAATTATTGATATCAAAAATGATATTTGTATATCAAAAATGATAAATGTAATTGTTGATATCAAGAATTCATATCCTGGAAATGAATAAAAGCTAAAACGGCTTGCCAGCCTATGGTGACATTTCACTAGTGAAAATACAATCACAGATATCAGCAATTCAATTGTTGATATCAACAATGCCATTTTTTGATATCAAGATTTACATTGTTGATATTAAGTTCTTGATATCAAAAAAATGGCATTGCGAATGATTAAAAGTTAAAACGGCTTGCCATACTATAGGCAGGTGTTATGTCATGTTTATGACAGTGTCATGACAGCCTTATGCACACCCCTTCAAATAAAGTGTTACCCAAAACGTGTATACAACCTAACAGGAAAGCTTTGAATAACGTTTGATAAGACATAGTTGAGAGCAGTGTACATGGGATTGGAAATCTAAACTTTTTTTTTTTAAAACAGCTATGCTAGGGAAAGTCTGCTTCCCAAGATAAATAAATCCCGGCCCTTCAACCTCCGGCAACATGCTGATGAAAAATGGATAACAACATCATCTGATGATTTTCGTGCACACAAATGTGGTATGTACAATAATTGTATACCTTGTTTTTTTTTGGGGTTTTTTTATGCCATATAATGTTCAACTATTTAAACTATAAACAATCTAAAGTATTACCTTCGTATTGTAATTAAATGTTATATTTGAATGCATTTTTAGATTGTTATTTCTTAATTATTTAATTTTGCCATCATTTATTTATTATGCAAAGGCGGTTTTATCTGTTCACTGGGTTTTCTGTGTGTGTTAAGGGTAAAAGCACAGCATGAGCTAGCAGATGGTGCCATTTCAAATAGTCTTGATTAACTTTTGTGAATTTCATGGAGACTTTATCATCAACAAAATCATATTATGACATATACATCAAGTGTATAACTTTTTTTTAAACTTTAGCTCTTTTTTTTCACCAGACCCTATTCACATTGTGCACCGAGAACGGAACCTCAGCTCTGTGTTCAAAGGAGAGATACAAGAGGGCAACCAGGAGAGACTGTTAACAACAAACCAGTACTTCTTCCCAAAGGTGTGACCTGTTGCATCTTGCCTCATGCTTGAAGATCTAAATACAAAGTGTCTTTCCTAACTGAGCAGTGTTTTCTTTATCAGATAGACCACACTCACTTCCCAGAGCATGTGGACGGATATGGTATCAGGACTTCAAGCAATGTAACATTTGGGCGGCCTGATCTGGCTGGATGTTTCTACAGTACGACATCACAGGAGCAGTTCCCACCAAAAGAAGTGGACCGTCCCAAGCCAGTCATCTTCCCACCTTGCGATGTGCTGTGTAAGCAAGGTACTTTTGGGTTACTAACCTGCATTTTCACATTGGATAGTCACCTAAAATGACATCCTCACATTGGATATTGTCAAATATTGTCAGGTTGATTCAGCATTATATATATATATATATATATATATATATATACACTCACCGGCCACTTTTTTAGGTACACCTGTCCAACTGCTCGTTAACACTTAATTTCTAAGCAGCCAATCACATGACGGCAACTCAGTGCATTTAGGCATGTAGACATGGTCAAGACAATCTCCTGCAGTTCAAACCGAGCATCAGTATGGGAAGAAAGGTGATTTGAGTGACTTTGAACGTGGCATGATTGTTGGTGCCAGAAGGGCTGGTCTCGAGTATTTCAGAAACTGCTAATCTACTGGGATTTTCACGCACAACCATCTCTAGGGTTTACAGAGAATGGTCCGAAAAGAAAAAACATCCAGTGAGCGGCAGTTCTGTGGGCGGAAATGCCTTGTTGATGCCAGAGGTCAGAGGAGAATGGCCAGACTGGTTTGAGCTGATAGAAGGGCAACAGTGACTCAAATAACCACCTGTTACAACCAAGGTGGGCAGAAGAGCATCTCTGAACGCACAGTACGTCGAACTTTGAGGCAGATGGGCTACAGCAGCAGAAGACCACACCGGGTGCCA
>JAQIUQ010006496.1:0-12224 GCA_030378365.1 Hybognathus amarus
AATTAGAGCTACATGATTCAAAATTGCAATCTCTATTTCGAACACCTCAAACTTATTCCACAATGCCAACCAGATCCAGCTATACGCTATACATATATATATATATACACACACACACATGTATGAAGAGTTCAGATGCAAAAGCCTCTAAATGCCATTTGAAGTTTTCTTCTAAACTGACCATTTTATCAAGCTTGTATATTTAAGTTCAGTAATTTCACTTAAACATACAAGCTTGATAAAAACTGGTCCTTTTAGAAGAAAATTTCAAATGGCACTTAAAGAGGCTTTTGCATCTGCGACTCTTATATATATATACATACATATATATATACATATATATATGAGATAATAATAAGAGAACATTCAAGAATACAGTTATCATGTATAGGTATGAAACAGCTTAAAAAAATAGTGGAGATAAACACAATGTCTACACAGTAATGGTCAAAATAGACTAAATCATCTTTTGAACAAATACGATGTTACATCCAAGTGACTGTTAAAATGTATTTGCCATTGAATCATTAATTCAAAAGATTCCTAATCGAAAATGGCGATCTTTCCAGTAAATGAGAAAAAGTGAAGTATTTACATGAGTGAAGTCATTCATTCAAAGTCCATTTAGTGTGGAAGCCTGATACTTTTTCCCATGATCTTTTCACGATGAAGAAGGTCCAATTCGAACAGATTTTATTTGAAACAGAAATCTTTAGTGACTTCATAATGACTACAGTCACTATCAAACAATTGAATGCATCCCTGCTAATTCAGAGTTGATATCTATCAATGCAGAGAATGCAGATTCTTACAATGTTCAAGTAGGACGCAGCACGGTTCGCATGAAGCTTCTCCTTTAACCCTTGAGGGATGAGGATGTCCTCTGATTCCGCAATACTCTGCTATGTCTAAGGCCTCTAGTGTATGCACCAGACAGGGTGGTGCCATTGACCTTCAAGGAGCACATCATTTGCCTCTACGCCATACAGATTCCATCACGAAACTCTCGAATGAATACCTAAAGGAATGAGTTCGATGCTTGATGCAAACATCTAATGCACAACTGCAAACAGTGCTGGATTGACTGAATGAGACGCACATACCTCACACTGCTCCTGAGAACCAGGAGAAGGGCAGGGTGAGTGCTCAGCAGTTAAACACAAGATAGAGAAAAACATTGAGAACTATCAGACCTGCAAACTTCCTCAGAATAAACAAGGTGACAGTGTCGGGCAGCTCCATTTTTTGTGTGTGAATTTTAATAATCGCAAATAAAATATTTCTAAAACATGACTTAAGTCAGCATACTTATTAATCAATGTCAAAACATCCTTGAGGTCTTAAAGAGAAGATATGTTTAATATTAAAAAAATGTTTTTATTTACAACACTGAAACGCCTGGAACCTGACAGACCTGGATGCATAATGCAGCCCTTTATTACTTAATTTGCTGTTGGCGTATTAGCCTAAAACAACACAGTCGCGAGATTGGTTAGAAATTACTGTTTACCAGCACTGCCTAGTTTTTTGTAGTGAGTATACTGTGATATTCTCAGTATTATATATACTGAAATATACAAATTTTCTTTCATTTCTTCGAGTTGTAGTAGAATTTTGTTGCGGACTTACAGGTGCCTGGCTGCATATAAAAATAGAATAAACATTTGATTTAAGACTTTACAAATTTAAAATAAATAATATAAACTGTTATTCATCATTCGTACAGATACAGGAACATGTATTCTTAGGGCGGCAGTGGCTCAGTGGTTCATGTAGGTTGTCTACAAACCGAAAGGTTGGTGGTTCATGATACCCGTTGTTCCATGAGCAAGACACCTAACCCCAGCTGCTCCGACGAGCTGGATGGCGCCTTGCATGGCTGCCGTCGCTGTCGGTGTATGAATGTGTGTGTGAATGGGTGAATGTGAGGCAAATTGTAAAGTGAAATTTCTATGAAAGCTGCTATATAAATGCAGTCCATTTACCATTTATTCCTTATACCGATCTTGAGTTTGCAAACGGAACTAATATATCTTCTACCGGAGGGGAGCATTTCATACTGTGAATACAAAAAGTGAGTTTGGTCCCCCAAGATTTTCAGAATATTCCTCATGTCCAACCGTTTTTAGTGCGGTCAACACCAGGTGTGCGAATTTAGATTTAAGCTGTATAGAGGGAGCTGCGCGCTGACGTCACCTCCGGCCGGAGTGCTGCAGTTCCTCACAGTGAGTGGCAAAAGACTGAGCGGCTGTATACATAGGCTGTATATGTGTTCAGCGTGAATGCCGCGAAAACAAACACAACACATATAAAGTGGGAAAGAGCTTTGCGATTGACTGTACAACTAGATTTGACAAAAAATCTGGAGTATATTTAGAGACTGCTATGAAAGAGGAGCAAGCTGGTATCACCTGCAATCACAGAAACAACTGGAAGTCAGTCAGCGAAAGTGGATTTGCAGTTATCATTTTGTGTCAATATGCTGAATTTAGCTGTAAAACCATACCCATATATTTTGTATTGTTATATATAGTATATAAACAACTCATTAATTAAGATATGTATCATTCATATTCTGCATTATTGGAGTTTTTGAATAAACACCGACGAAAAAAAAACTATAAAGTTTTATGGCTGGATCGATGATATATAGGCTATATATAACACTGATATAAAGTAATTACCCAGTATTTAAACCTATATTGTATTTATATAAAACATTCACAGGCAAATTTGCTTTATGTTTAGGTCTATATTGCTTTTATTTCCCCGGTGTTCGAAATCAGGCAAACATTAATGTCAGGCGACACGATTCCTGGCTGCATGTCAATAATATCCATGGATCACGACCTTTAGTAAGTTGTAAGGAACACTGACATTGAGTCCAACATTTAATTTAAATTGATAAAATTGTTTGTTTTAGTCGCATTTGCGCAGTTTCCCCTATTAAATCCAGTCACGCAGGAGATCTTTTGCCACTCGGTCAGGCTGCAGAGGGGTATGTTCCGGCCGGGAAGTCACGTGCACCGCATTCCCTCTATAGCTCAGGTTCCCAAACCATACTGTAACACCACACCTAACTATGCTTTCTAAAACAACATGATTTTCTTATTAACCCCATAAAAGTTTTTCCAAGTAAGTGAGCTGTTCTATATCAGGGGTTCTCGAGCTCCAGTCCTTGCATATTGTGCATGTCTCCTTGAACACACCTGATTCCAGATCCTCAGCTCGTCAGGGATAGACTCTATTGCTGGCGCCTCCACTCTCGCGACCTCACACCACGCCGAAAGTATGTACTCTTTTTGTGAAGAGAAACGATATACTTTTGAGTGTGCAGCAAAAAGAGCAGGCAAGCTTTGGAGACATGCCATCACGCCAACCTTCAAACGACGGCTCTGCGTGCATCCTGTCAATCCAGTAAATTGCCCTGTCAATCATCTTGTCACAGCGTAAATCCTCCATTCCATTCTCATTTGATTTCCTACCGTTTCAGAGACGGTTCATCTGCCAGTCGTGGGTCTTTCATGCAGATACTCTCCTCTGTTTGGCAATTTGAATATAATGATGCATTTAGAAGTGATGGCTAATCGTGTCTTTACAAAAAAAGTTCACAATGCTGCAGCATATGCAACAGAATGTGGACAACATTGAGTGAATTCATTTTCGTCCTGGTTAAGATACCTGATAATTAAATGCGACTCAAACCTCTTTCATCTAAACCTCTCTACACAGCCGCCGGACCAGCGCGGGATTCGCTGGCGTCTCTCCGGGTCTGTAGTTTTATAACAATTTTCTACTCGTGTCTTGTAGTTCTTACTCAAATCCCCGTCGACCGCTGAAATGGTTTGTGGGCAAATATCTAGCCGCTAGAGTGTGCATCGATCTTACACTTTCGGATTCTGACCGGAAACAGTAGACCTATCCGGGTATCTTTGAAAACACTCATTTCAACATACTATGGTTTGGGACGTACTTATTCTATTTTCGAATACTTATTTCTGGACGGAGTAGTATGGTCGTAATTGGGACTCAGCATATGTCTTACAATCCTATCGAGCTGAGGATCTGAATCAGGTGTGTTAAACAAAGGGAGACATAAGCCGTTTCCGATATGCGCACTTGTCTTGTACTTGTGTTCTTGTGGACTTGTGAAACGTCATTAGTCGCTGCCCAAGTACCGTTCCAATTGAAAGTTCACATCTAGCCAAGTTCACTTCACAATCCCCGGGATGTGTCTCTGATCCGCCCGTCACCGAGGATGCATCGAGAGGTGACTTGTGTGGACTTGAGACAGCCAGGTAACCCAGAATGCACCTCCCACCAACCCGCAAAGCGTCAATAGGAGAGAGGAGAAAATCCGCGAAATATCAAAATACTACTGTTATTGAGTCATGAAATGTAATTTTAAGAGTGTTTCAGGCGAGAATGTGGTTGTTTAAATCTCAAATCTGTAGTTTATTTATAAAGAAAGCGCCTATCTGAAAAATGCATCTGACGTTTCGGAGTGGCATTGAGATCCTAAGGACCTAGGTCAGACCGGACACTGGAAACTGCTTATCCTCAGCTAAGTGCTTCTGACGTTTGCCGCTGGCTCTGATCTCTTAGTCTAGTGGAGTAAACTTACGTATAATTCGTCTTGTGCTATAAGTCTATCTGGTCTGACTAAACTATAGTACCATGGCAAAGAAAAATAGTTTTTGAGGTTTCATAACTATGGCTCTTTACATTTTTTATATTATCATCACTATATGAACAATAAAATAAAATGCCATAACCGTGTCTCTGTTTGATAAATGTCAAATAAAGATCAATGTTTCATATTTTTAAAAATGAAAACAAAAAGATCATGTTCATTTTGTTATAAATATATGCTAGTGAATAGAATCACGTTCCTTTAACCACATGGCAATTAGGCTAATATGTTGATTTTTTTTTTTAATGAAAAGAGGCAGAGTGGTGTTGTAAAACATATTTTGTTTTATTGCTGACGAAAAGAGGCAGAGTTGTAGCAAATTTCATTTTATTGTTACCTGAAATATATATAAAGAGATAACAGGAGTAAGCCAGAGCGTGCTGAGTGGTACGTGATCAAGTACACTCTGTTCCATTTGCAGAAGAATCGTACTCTGCATCCTCGCATCCTTCGGAAAGTTTCCGTTCTCCTGCAGTCGAACTTGGCAAGTTCTTGTAAACTACCAGGGACGCAAGTTCCAGAAGTTCAGCATACTTGGTATTAGAGAAACGGCTATACACAATATGCAGAGCAGGTGGGTCGTGAGGACTGGAGTTGAGAATCCTTGGTCTATACAAACACTCAAATACTTGTAAGTTTGCGTGTGGGTGATGTTTTGGTCATGTATGACCACTTGGATCGGTGGTCATCTATACATTTGGATGGAGTATAATTCTCCAATTTTTTTCTATATTTATTAATAAATCATTTTTATCACACCAATCGATGAGACCCAGCTTATTTCTGGCTGGTAGATGTTTCCTATATTATCGCCTCCATAAATTAAACTTAAAGAGATAGTTCACTTTGAAATTATTTTCTGGTATGTTTTAGCTTCTCTCGAGGGCATGCTAGGTGTCCTTACTTCCGCAGTATTTTCAACTTTGACATATTTTGGAGTCAAACCGTTCTTGTCTGTCAGTCATATAATGGAGGTTTAGGGGGTCCACCTCTAGGAAGCATGCACAGAGGAGTCCAAATTAAACATGATTTAATGACTCATAAATGGAAGTACACATTGATGGCCTAAGACACGTAAAACAAGCGGCTTGTGTGAGAAAACGAACAGTTTTTATATCCTTTTTACCTCTGTAACCACAGCCACGTCCAAACCTTCATTATATGGCTGACAGACACAAACGGTTTGACACGAAAAATATCAAAATTGAAAATACTGTGGAAACACAGACACCTACATCTTGGATGCCCTTGAGGTAAGATAAAACATATCAAACATTTATTTCAAAGTGAACTATCCCTTTAAGATGGTTGTGTGATCTGAATACTTAAAAATATAGTTTTTTGAATGCTTACTTGAACATTCATTTGTAAAAAGAATAGGTGAACTGACACAGCCTTGTGGAACACCTGTGCTCATGATCCTTTTTTGTGAAAGACAGTCGTTTACTTTAACACACTGAGTTCTATCAGTCAAAAAAGATAAGTATAGCTGGGTTTACACTCAGCTGCTCCATATTTGAGATTAACAAATGCGGTTGGATGGTGTTAAAAGCAGAGCTAAAATCGCTAAGAAGTAAACAAACATAGGCTTTGTGATTCTCTAAATGCTTCACAATTACGTGCATAATGCTGCTAATAGCGTCCTCAGTTGCCCTCCCTGTCTATAGCAAACTGTAAAGGATCTAAATTGTTAGCAACCTCTGCTTTCAACATGAGATACACTTTTCAAAACATTCATAATCACAGATGTTAACGCCATCGGTCTAAAATCAATTATTTTCCACGGGCTTGACTATCTTCATAGCCAGTATGAATCTATCCGAAGATTGTTGAATTATAGGTAGAAATACTGGAGTCAGTTCATCTGCAAAGTTTTTTAAAACGTAGGCTGAAATCCCTACTGATTTCTTGGGACAAATGTGTTTAAAGATGTGTCTGATTAGCATCCATCAGCAACTTTTCTTTAAAAACACCAGAAGGCTCCATATCACTAATGCTATTTACAGGAGTATGGCTGCTCTTCTCAAATCTTAAATAAATGGTATTTAAATAATTGGTTTTCTGTAGATCATCACGAGTTGATACACATTTCCTTGAAGGCTGCATATAAGTTATGGATTTCATAGAATCCCAAATAAATAGCTGTTTAGGGTTAGACATATTTAGCTTGTTCTCCAGAAGTTCTTTGTTTATTCCTGGCCTCAGTCAATTGTCCATTCAATTCCTTCTGTGCCAAACTTACTGCGGGAACGATCTTGATTACGAAAGGCTAGTTTCTTTTTATTAATACTGCTTTTAATTTCCTTAGTTATGTAGGGCTTAGCGTAATTGATCACCTCTTTTTTGGGTACTACATTATCAGTGCAAAATGTAATATCTGTCGTTACCATGGTAGTATATCATCGCTATGAAAACTTCTCAATCATTACAAAAAAATAAAACATTGGTACTTAGTCAATCGTTCTCTGAGATTTGTTTTCATGATAATCGAATGTAAAGAGTTTTATCTCTAAAACTGTTTAGCGTATAACGCTAGTATACGGGGGCATATATTAAGTAGAAAAAGAAATCGCTAGTTAATACCACGAACAAGGGCTCAAAATAGCCCCACACTAACACAGTAACATAAATGAGGGTCCATACATGCAAAGACGTAAGCATTGAGAACTTTGTAAGTGTACAGACCGTCAATAAGAAGATACTTTATAAAGACAGTATCACTTCATGTATACAGACGGCGCCATCTTTGGAAAACAGTCTGAGAAGTTCGAACCACAAACGCCGTTCATTCAGTTCAGCACACTTGGCTCATCGGTCGTGGTTTGACTTATCAAGACTGTTTTCCAAAGATGGCTCCTGTCTGTATACATCGAAGTGAACTGTCTTTATAAAAGTATCTTTTTAAACGGTCTGTACACTTACAAAGTTCTCAATGCTTTGTTTTCACACTCCCCCATTCATTGTAAATCACCTAATGGCAATTGTCATCAAAAAGTGACAAGTTTGCAGGTGAGCACAAAGAAAAAGCAGGTACAAGAAACATGAGCAATAATAGATTTGCTATCAAAACATGTCATTATGAATCAGTGAGGGCTGGGTGTCAAAGCTGTGTGTAATTTGCATTCCATAAATTGTTTGAACTGCAACCAAATTCTTTTCATAGGACAGAAATAAACATCAGTGGATGAAGGTCTCTCAAACTATTTCTCTGTTTAAGTCTTTTTCTCCTCACAGGTTTATACTAATAGATAAAGGCAGAACACTTACTGAATGAATTGTAGGCCTTTCTGAATGTCCTGCCACCGCTGCTTCGGTCCTGGCATGTGGCAGACATCTTCCCATTCACATGTAGGATCTTGACTATGGTCAACACCTACAGTTTTATACAGAGATTACACAGATACAAGTCACTGAGTATTTAATTACAGAATATCAAATAGGTTGTGTGATTATTCTAACAAAAAATCTCCATGTTTTCGGTGCTGACACGCTCATTTAACGTAAGGGTGGCAGGCACTGCCAATAACGCACCTAAAGCTGACAGAGAACCAGCTAAAGTAATGATTATGAATGTCAAATATAGCAAGGAGACATTTAAATTGTTTATTAATAAAGTGTTTTCCGTCAGTGTCAGCTCACTCGGCTGCAAAGATGAAGTTGCGATGCTGACTCGTGACGATCTTCGCAGTAGTGAACGCGGCCAGAGAGAAATCCACTTTTCATACGGATTACATAAGCAAAGAGCAGTCCGTTTTCTTCGTTTGGAAATTGTTCGGTATAAAAGGAGACATTTTTATATAGAATATTTCTCAGGTCTATAGGCTTATACACTGGGTTTCGATATATGAGACGAGCTTCCGTTCATGCGCCGGCACCTCCATGACGTGATTATGTCTGCGTCATATTTACTTTCGTATTTTTTAAATCCAGGCAATTGGTTGATGAAACATTAAAATTGAGATACAATAAAAAAAACGATTCACGACATAGTTTTTTCCTCTCAAACACTGAAAAATAAAACAAAACGAACATTTTATGTTCCGAGGAGAGCCAACCCTTCTTCATCCGTGGGCAGCCTAATATTACTTTTGGTTTGTACAGTGCAATTTACAGAATTATATAAAAATATATATATTATATATATATTGCCACATAAAAATTAAAGATGTTTTGTCGCATCTGTGTACGTGTGTGTATTTCCCTCATATTAAATATAAAATGCATGGGTAGACTTATATTTTTCTAATGTTTGGACATGTACTGGACTCTGCCTTTTCGATTCTGCCTTCTCACATCGCGATACCGGTTCGTGGACCCGAGTATCGCGATTTCCATTTTATATTGCGTATCGTTACAGCCCTACAAAGAACCGATTCAGAAATTGAATGATGGCTTAGGCTACTTACATGACATACAACATGCTCTTAAGGCATTTTTAGAGGTATTATTCATGTGCATGTTTCAATACATATTGTTGTTAGGAATATTTCACCAAAATATGAAAATCATCCCATAACTTATCACTGTCCTCCCGTAAACGCATTCATCGAGAGTCTCGAAGTCCGAGCCGACATATGACGAAGGTCCTCTTACATCAAAATCCTTCAAAATTTTTCTTTAAACATCTTGTTTTTGACTTCTAATTCGTGACCAGCATTTTGTTTAGCACTATCCTCTGCACTTGTCAATACTCATCCAAGCTTATGCCACCTCTACATCCTACATCAGGTCAGAGGTCACTCCACCTGAACTCGACTCTCATGAATGAGCGAATACAGCCATTGCCGGAAGCCAGTGATTATGGTATATACATTTTTAAAAATGGATATTTTCCTAACAAAAACCCACCACTTGGCTTTATAAGGCATTTATTAACCAACTGTAACCATATGAATTACTTTTATGATGGATGATACACTTTAAAAGCTTCAAATACTCAGTATTCAAACACTGAATCAGAAGCCATTACAAAGCTGGGAAGAGCCAGACTATTATTTAATGTAAATCTGTGTTCATCTGAAAAAAAGAAAGTCATAAACACCTATGATGGCTTGAGGGGGAGTAAACTATGGGATAATATTCATTTATGAGTGAACTACTCTTTTAATACATTTTTTTATTCGATTGAAACAAATTTAGCTCTTTAAAAAAGTCGTTTAGAACTAATTATAGTGTATTTATAATACAAACAATGCTATCATTAAATCACATATCAGGGCGATATGTTTCGTGCCCGATGACGCACGGATTATGATAGTTCAAAGATTTGTTGATTATTGACTCGGTTCAGTCGGGTTTTGCAAACGGATTCATTCAAAACACCTCACTCAAAAGAATATACTTTTTAAATCTCAACCCACTTGAGACAATGGGGATTCACAGAAAAGTGTCGTCTGATATTGGTTGATTTAGCCACATTCATTGCAACTTCTTGAATGTCGCATAACTTACAGTCTCGTTACAAAAGCTCTCGCAATAAAGAAACGCTGGCTGTGTCTCAAAGCCAAGTGAGCCGCCTAACTTCACCGCGGTGTTTGTTTCCAGGTTTCTTCGAACGCGCGTCGACGTCCAAATGTAATGTACAGTCTAGATAGGCAGCCCACTCGGTATTGAAACACAGCCATTGTATGACCAAATTTTTAGGAAATTCCAATGGATATTTTTGCTGTAAAACGGGCACCGAAGCTCTGACCTATTTTCCCGTAAAGTCAGGAACACGTAGATCTTGTGTGCTAGCCAAACGGTTGGTAGTTCAAACTCTTGTGTGAAGAGTCGCTAGGTAAACTCTGTTAGCATGATAGCATTTCTACCGCGCACCTCTGCCCACTCACTCGGCTGAACAGCGGCCGCACAAACATATGTATGTAGGCGAACAACCCTATTTATTAATACTTTAACAACACTTACCTTAAGTAGACAAATAACCAGCAGGAAAGAGACTGTCCCATACAATCGATAACGTTTTCATGTGTTCGTCAATCCTGCCTCTTCTTTGGGCAACGTGATCTTCATGACGTCTTGTTCACTTTTTCGGTTCGTAGTTGAAGATGATTACAGTGCCCTCTTTGGACAACAGCCGACATCATCTCCATACTCCACCTGCGTTCATTTTCAAACATCAGATCTACCGATGACATGCTAACTAAAAAAAATATTTTAAACATTTATTTAATCTGCTATTAAGTAACTATGTTATTTATTGGACCACATTTATATAAAATAACTTATTTCCGCGTTGAAAAACAAAGTTGTTAGTGAATATGTCTTCTTTGCAAATCGCACGTGATATTACGATAACACCAAAGACTGTAAAAAACTAGGATAACTCAGACACAAACGTTCTCAATATTTTAAAATGTGCCAAGTAACGTTAGGTCTTATGAGAGTACGTAAGGAGTAAGTAGGCAATATGGATAATGGTTAAAAAATGCAAGAAAGGAAAGAAAACAAGCCAGATATTTGTTTACTTATACATAAAAATGCACGGACATGGAATATAAAATTGAATAATTTAATTTGTGAGGAGAAATAGGGCATGCTGACTGATAAGACAGATCAGGGAAAGTGGCTCGTTTAAGTTTTATTGTTGCTACTGTGCTCAATGGGTTCTACACTTTCAGAGCATGACATTGGTCTTTAATTATAGATAAGACACTGTTTCCTTTAAATGATAAAATAGTTATAGCCTACGATTTTTTTTAATTATAGGGTTGCTCACTAAATGTAAACAAATATTATTGTTAGAATCAAATGCAATGAATCAAATGCAAATAATACATGCTTAAAAATCTGTTATTTTTTTCTCCACTTTGGCCGGATGTGTTGGGTAGAAGTGGGCCAAGTTGGATTCAAGTCTATTTCTTAGTCTATTTGTTGATACGTGTTGTAGTCCCATTTTTGTTGTAGAGTTAATTCTCATCCATATTTGGATTTCTGATATATTCTCTGATATATTCCGATTTTTTCATTAAGTTTAAAGGAGTAGTTCACTTAAAAAAAATTATATATATATATATATATATATATATATATATATATATATATATATATATATATATATATATATATATATGTAAGCAAATAAGGTACTAGAGGGCTGTGCTGTATCGCTGAATAGTAACAGCTGAAGGGCGTTGTTAGGCACGACGCGTAAAGCCGGAGTGCGGGTAACCCTCTTCAGCTGTTACTTATTTCACGAAACAGCACTTGCCTCGAGTATCTTATTGCTTTTATAAAACGGTTGCCACACGAATATTGAAAGTAAAAAACAATATAAGTGCAACTTTCTTGAAGTAAAATCACTAAAAGCCTACCTTCCGCTGGAAAAAATAGTCCCCGAGATGTGAACAGCAACAACGTTCCAAATGTGTAAAATGCATGAAAGCTCAAATAAAAACAACATAGAACCGCAGTGTTGCGCAGCGATCAATAGAACCGTTGGGTGAAGCGGCTCGAGCCGCGTGTTTATCGTGAATAAAGCACAGCTCTTGACCAATCAGAATCAAGGATTCGAGAATAGATTGTTATAATA